>WBMV01002781.1:5714-17921 GCA_013396655.1 Campylorhamphus procurvoides | reverse complement strand
AGGCTGCTAGCTACTCTATATGTGAGAAACTACATAGAAGTATAAAAATCTACAAATTCATGAAAACCCTAAGGCAAAAGTTTCATATGGTAATAGAAATGTAGGAGCCTTTCCAGTAGCATATTTACTCGTAATTACAAGGTTGTTAAACTAGTCAGTTATTAGATGCATTCAGACAGAAAAGAATCCCCTAAGTTAAAGAAAAATAATTCTACTTTACATAAGTTGGATGGAAAAGAAATTTTATTGTTATATTTCTTTGCAATAAAAAGATTGTATTCATTAGTACACTTCAGCTAATATATTTAATGCCTTGCTATCTCCCAGTTGATCAACTCTTTGTGCTTTGCTATAAATATGGTGAGGATGGGAGAATATATGTACATGTATATGGTGTATTCCAAGCCCTCCCCTTCTAAGCTTACTAACCATCTCCTGAGTTCTGGAGGTTTCAAATGGGCTGCTTGCCTTGCCCTTATAAACTGGATATGGTTCCCCAGTGGAATAGTTGATAGGCCAAAAAGTAGAGAAGGCTTTAAAATTATCCCATTCATACTCTCAAAAATATAACCAAGAAAAGTATTGTTAGTGATGGGATTTTTAAAGCCAATAAAGGGTCATGGAATCATAGAATAGTTTTGGTTGGAAGGGACCTTTAAAAGTCATCCAGTCCAACCCCCCCTGCAATGAGCAGGGGCATATTGAACTAGATCAGGTTGCTCAGAGCCCTATCCAGTCTGACTTTGAATGTTTCCAGGGATGGGGCATATACTGCCTCTCATGGCAACCTCTTCCACTGTTTATCACCCTTGTAAAAAACTTCTTCCTTATATCTAATCTAAATCTACCCTCTTAGTTTAAAATCATTACCCCTTGTCCTATCACAACAGGCCTTACTAAAAAGTCTGTCCCCATCTTTCTAATAGGCCCCCTTTAAGAACTGAATGGCCACAGTAAGGTCTCTCTGGAGCCTTCTCTTCTCCAGGCTGAACAACCCAAACTCTCTCAGCCTTTCTTCATAGGAGAGGTGTTCCATCCCTTTAATCATCTTTGTGGCCCTCCTCTGGACCTGCTTCAACAGGTCCATATCTTTCCTGTGCTGAGGAACACACAGGTGGATGGACCTTCATACTTATCATCTTTTGACTGGCCTTCTACATCCTCATACCTTTTGTACAGAGGCACCTGGTAGGGTGAGGTGGGCAAGGGGGGATTTGCCTGCTGCCCCAAGTAAGAACTTGCCTCCATTCACCCCTTTTCTTTGAGCTACTGCCTTCTGCCTGCCCCAAGGGAAAGATACAGGACCCCCTTGATATTGGGTTTTTTTTCTGGTGGTTTTTCCTGTCTCAGGAAGGGCACAGCATGGTTTCATGTTTGTAAACTTCTGAATATATTGTAGTTTGTGGAGTTCTTTGGTGGTTTTTTCCTTCATTATTTAGAGGAATGTAATCTGATACAGTCATTATGAAAAACTAGTGTGCAATGAGTTGCTTTTAGGTAACAAAAATAATTTGGAAGGGAAAAAGTGATTTAATAGCATGAGATTAATTCCTATATTATGTCTGAAAAAGACCATCAGGGTTGTCTTCAGGCCTGAAGTATCTGTAAACATAAATTTAATTTCTTTAATGCATATATTAGTATACATCATATCTGTAAATATTTTTTTAATCTACTTAAGTAGAATAGAAGAAAATTCTTCTATTTTCTAATTTCTATTTTCTAAATTCTTTCTATTTTTCTACAGAATCTGGTAGTGATTTTTATTACTCCAGATATATACTTAAGGAGAAATTTTATGGGTTTTCTCTTTTGAATTTTTAGGATTCCTATTCTTATGTTCGATCTACTGCCCCAGCTGTAGCTTATGACAGCAAACAATACTATCAACAACCAACAGGGACAGCTGTGGCTGCTGCTGCCCAGCCTCAACCTTCAGTGGCTGAATCATACTACCAGACAGGTGGGTGGCATAATTCAAACTCCTGTCATTATACACAGTCTGTGTACTATTTTAATAGCTTAAAAATATGTCTGAATATTTCATGTTATCAGATTTATTTATTGTTTTGATATGTAATCCCTGTCAATGTGTAGAAAAATTTGATGCACCTAGAACTTGAACATTATTGTGACATTGCTATAAGTAACTATCTTTGAGGTTTGGATTGTTATTAATACACTCAAAATGTACTTCTAGGCAAACATTTTTGCTGAAGCAGGTTGAAAAAGTCAGTGATGGGTTCAGATGATAACTTGGTTAGAAAGACTTTTTTTTAAGATTCTTTAATTATTGCGATCATAAATGCTATAAAACCTAAATACTATTTTTTTTTACTATATTTAAAAATAATAGGAAAGTTTAGATGTACTTTGGTTTAGTGTGTACTCTAGTAAAACCATTGACAAGAAGGTTGTTTAAAAACACGGCAGCACAGTTAAAAATACATAAATCTGAGGGTTATTAGTGTGAGCTGTGATGTGATTAAACAGTTGTGTGATATATGGTAGATCATGCGTAACCATTACTGTAAAAAACCAAACCCAAAAACCCAAGCAAAAAGCAAAAACTAACCAAACTAAAACAAACCCAAGTATGTGTTTATTCCCTAGCATATCATTAAGTATCACTTAATATGGTTTGCATTTCATTCAACTAAAGCATATCAATATTTATACACTTCTATTTTCTATCCTAATTAGCTCCAAAAGCAGGATATAGCCAAGGGGCAACTCAGTATACCCAAGCCCAGCAAACACGACAAGTGACAGCTATAAAACCTGCAACCCCAAGTCCAGCAACAACTACGTTTTCTATATATCCAGTATCCTCTACTGTGCAGCCAGTAGCAGCTGCAGCTACTGTTGTTCCATCCTATACTCAAAGTGCAACATACAGTACAACAGCAGTTACTTACTCTGGTAAGAATTTTGCATATGATGTTGCTGGGATCTTTGCATTTGTTATAGGAGAGGATTTAAATACTCAGCGTTTTAGCAGTTTGTGTTCAATTACATCATAGCCTACTGAGAAATATCAACCAGTTAAATCATAACGGCAAAATGATTTTATGTATCTTTAAAAGAGGTTTGATGATTGCATGTGCCTATTTTGTTACATGTGAAAATATACAAAGTGTTAGTATTGCTATGTGCACAATTTTTTTTTGTGACTTACTGTAAAGTTTGGAGACAAAAGATGGGGGATAGAAAAAATAAGGAAACACATCTACACAAATATAACCCAGGGAAATTTGGAACGTGCTGCCATCAAACAGCAATTACAGAGACAAGGAGGAGCAGTCCAATATAAATCTTGTAAGTTTGGGTTGTCTTGACCCAAGATGGGAGAATAGGTGCTTGTCTTGGTTAAACGACAATATGTCCCAAGAGGCGGGACCTCCGATGAAGTAAAAGCCACCCCCAAATTACAAAATTTTTTTGAAATTACAAGGCGTTTGAGTGAAGTAGGAAAATTAATAACAGTTTTACTAAAAGCAGAGAACAAAACAGAACAAAATAAACCCAAACAATAACAGAAAAAAATGTCACCTAAAACCACTCTCAGTTCTGTGCTGCTGAGACCGTGGCGCAGTCCCGACAGGGTCACATGATCACAGTGTAGCCGGAGCAGAATCGTGGCTGCATGAGCAGGTGACATGTGAAAGTTCACAAAGGGGAGCTCTCAAGTCCTTTCAGCACAGCTGCAGCCGCAGCCATCAGAGGCGCCGGCAGCCCTCAGACCACGGTGGTCACTGCGGCAACGGGAGAGCCCCTGCTCAGTATGGGAACCACGAAGCTGGAGCGCGGTGTGGTGGCAGCTGCTGCCGCCGGCAGCGAAGAGACGGCAAAAAACGGCAAGAGCTGTAAAACCACGGCAAGAGAGTAGCCCAACCACGCTTCTGCCTTTGTATTTTCTACTGGAACCAGAGAGAGCGAGTTCCGGTAGCGCTAGCAAGTTTTATCCCTCTCATTTCTTGTGGCACTTTCCACCGGAACTCTCATCCCTCCCCACCCTGTGCAGAGAGAAGGGGGAGGTGTCCCTCACGCCCTCCAGAACTATATGATAATATGAAAAAATTCAACCAAAAATCTCCTTCATTTAGCTAAATTATAACAGTGCTACAGAAAAAGACTTTCCTCCAAACATTAGAAATCCAAAAAGTAGTTAAAGGTGAAAAGATGTTAATTTTATGGCCAGATGGTAATCAACTGGCATATTATAGCTACCTTGAACTATTTGTTTTGGTTTGTTTCCTGGTTAAAAAGGGGTTTTAAGACTTCGTTGAAACAGAGCTTGATCAGAGGATTAAAATAGTTGAACCAGTAGATGTATAGTTTATGGGAAAACTGGCTCAAAAAGTTTCCTTGATTTATTAAACTTTGATACTAGAAATCAAGCTGTATCTAGACAGGATGTGCTGCAAAGGTTTTAGCAGGCAAACAACCCGCTTGAAATGAATGTAATAGCATTAGCCCTGCTATCTTTTATCTTCTTTTATTTTTTTCCCCTTCCTCTACATAATATCTGTCCTTTTCAGTTTGGAACTTGAACAGTAAATCTGACTCTGGAGGACTGCTTACTTCAAGTGGCCTTTGATAAATCTTTTATTAAAGTTCTTGTTGCATCATACTTGGTCTTACCAGATGTACCAGGAAATTTCACATTTTCTCTAAGGATGCTTTGCTATATCTTAACAGAACAGCATGTATGCAAAGTTTTGTGTAAAATTCCTGATACAAGTGGTATGCTATGTGTTTGTGTACTGTGAAACATCAAGAAAAATTCAGACTGCCTGACAAGGTCTCAATAAATCATTTATATCCTACCCTCCTCCCAACTCTATTATGCAATATGCTTGGAATTAGTGTATTATGTAATTGATACATGATGTACAGTGATGTAACATTTATTTTATTTTGATCTTTGAGGTACCTCTTATTCTGGCTATGAAGCTGCAGTGTATTCAGCTGCATCATCCTATTACCAGCAGCAGCAGCAGCAGCAGAAACAGGCAGTGGCAGCAGCTGCTGCTGCTGCAACAGCTGCTTGGACAGGGACCACCTTTACTAAAAAGGCACCATTCCAAAATAAGCAACTGAAACCAAAGCAACCTCCCAAACCACCCCAGATCCACTACTGTGATGTTTGTAAGATCAGCTGTGCTGGACCACAGGTACCTGTATTATGTAATATTCTGCTATATGCTTAAGGCATAGTTTTTTCAGCTAAAAAAATGGCCTCTTTAAGAATATTTCTTAATTTTTAAAGACCTGATTCTATACTTATACTAAAGGAATAATTAAATGAAAATGTCTGCTGTTATAGAAAGAGGTCATATGAGAAGTCAAAAAGATGCATCCCTTTAGCTTGTACAAAGAAGCTTCAGCTGTGCTTTGGACTCCCAAAGTATTCTAAACTTTGAATTTTATTTGTTTTTTTAGCATAGTAAACTTCTTAGAAAATACTTTTTTTCAAAACTTTGTGAATGGTAAGCCTGAAAATGTATTCATTCTATTCCAGCATCCCAGTTTAGTTTCACAGTGGGTACAAGTGCATATGCAATCGGACTTGCCCATCTCGCATCAGCTTTTTAGCCATCAGCACGCTTGCAGCAAGTGTGGGTAGAGCCCTTCCCAAATCTTCATTCGCGAAGCCTAGCCATGATGGTGATGATAAGTGCATAAAAAGTAGATATCAATTCATGCAGTGTTTGTGTGTGTGTTTGGCAAAACAGTTCTTACTCTTTAGGTAAATTTGTCATTATTTCCCACCTTGTCTGCTCTATAGATTGCCAGTGTTGGTATAGGATCAAATAGCAACTTATGTATTTTATTTTCAGCAAAGCTTTATTTATGCACTACCTTCTTTTGAACTTATTTTTTTTTAGTTGTCTGGATGCATTTAATAACTGTGGTCTTGCAGGTTGAGGAAAATTCAAAATCAAGAATAATTCAATGCAATGTAGGAAACTGCAACTGAGACATAGTTTTTGATCTTATCAAGATTTCAGTGGCAATATATGTTGACCAGTACTTGATTGAGGGAGTGAGAATGTAGAGGAGAAAAGACCATATTGCATTACCTAAAAGTGTAATCCTGGTGGTGAAGAAAATTTCTTGGCCTTATTATATGTCATATGGAAGAAATGTTCAGTGTAGCAAGTATTTTTCAGACAAAGCATGTGTTTTATGCTATGTTCTATATTGCATGTATATACATGAATGATGAAGGAACAGTACAAAACCAGCTGTATTGTTTATTTAAACAGACTTATAAAGAACATTTAGAAGGCCAGAAACACAAAAAGAAAGAAGCGGCATTAAAAGCTTCCCAGAACACCAATAGCAGCAGCACTTCTGCTCGTGGAACTCAGAATCAGTTGCGCTGTGAGCTTTGTGATGTGTCTTGTACAGGGGCAGATGCTTATGCTGCCCATATCCGTGGAGCCAAGCATCAGAAAGTAAGAACTTTCTCTTGCCCTTATTATACAAGTCAGTAATATATTTCTTCCCATTATTTTTTTCTCATCTTAGAAGGAGAAAATGCAGAAACAATATAATTCAAATTGGTTTGTTTAGATACATTTAGTTCTGCTTTTTGTTTCAGACTTATCTTTAAGCTCACTATTAGAAGGGCCTTGTTGGGAGAAAGGGGGAAAACATAATGCCACTGCATCAATGAGAAGAGGATGTATTGGGAAAGGTATATAAATTGTAGGAAGAAAAGTGTCAACAAGGACATGCAGTAACATGCTTGTGCCTCCTAACACTTTTCAAGACTTCTCTTGACATTCTTCTGATTTGGTGCTGTGAAGCTCTCTGTGCTTTGAAACACTGTGAATGGAGTCAGTGCCAAGGGATGGGATTATGTGTTACTTTTTGGTATTTCTTGCAAAGAAAAATTGGCACATGGAAGCAAGGAACAATGCCCTGTAGTAGATTTTATAATGAGTGTGTTTGAAGAGTTTTGGTAAGCATACTTTCCCTAATGTCTGGGTGCAGTTAGGTGAGTATTGCAGAATAAAGACTGTGAGCTGCACTGTGAGCCTCTGTGACCTGTGTTCTAAATTTGGCCATACAACAGTAAATGGAATGGTGCGGCGTAGAATGTGTGTTTCGATATTACAGATTTTCCTCATAACTATGGGGTGAATAATGTGAGTAACAGAGTATTAATATTAGGGCTTTTATAGCAGTTTGTATCTCAGAACACTGTACAAAGCAGCATCAGTAATATTCCTATTAAAAAAATAAATCTCATAGCAAATTTAAAATAATTTTCCCAGTATTATTTTTTGTTAGTAGAAGAACAAAAATTATGATTTAGATAGACTTGCCTTGTTTGTTCTTAATGAAATTGAGCCATTAAATTTTTTGAGTTGTGCCCAGTAACTCTATAGGTATATGGAGTATGATAATATGCTAACATTATATATTTGGATGTCACTCTCTCTTCCTCATAGATAGTTGTTAACTAATGCTAATATAAGTTGTCATCAGTGTAAAAATGAAATCCTCATAAGACTTGCACTCTAGACCCTTCGCCAGCTTCATTGCCCTTCTCAGGACATGTCCCAGCACCTCATTGTCTGTCTTGTTTTGAGGAGCCCAAAACTGAACAGGATTCAAGGTGTGGCCTCACCAGTGCTGAGGTATGAGGGGACAATCACTTCCCTAGTCCTGCTGCCCACACTATTTCTGTTACAGGCCAGGATGTCATTGGCCTTCTTGGCTGTCTGGGCACACTGCTGGTTCAATGTGCTACAAGTTTTGGAGGGAGAATAAAAAGCAACCAGGCAACAAAACAGTCACGTTGTAAACATTTTGCTCAAAATGTTTCTTGAGTTTTATTGGCTTTCTATTCTCATCTACACAACTTTTAGAGTAAATGTCTGTGGAGGGTTGGGTTGGCTCCCTGCCAAACCCAGCTGCTGGCCACACAGATTGCCCCCCTCCGAGAGAGAGAAAAAAAAATACCAAAAGAAAATTGTAGTAAAAAATATATATATATTCATATATATTACAGTTATATACAATTAAACACTATGAATATACAGAACAAGAATCCCAAACAACCCCAAAAGGGAAAAGGGGGAAAGGGAAAAAAAGGACAAAAATGGGTAAAAATAAAACAGATATCCACACTCGAAAACTCAGGGAATAGCTCAATAAAGTAACTAACACAATAAACTATCACCAAACTTCTCTCAAGAAAACAGTTCCTTCACCTCCGTGCAGCTCTGGACAACAGCTTTCAGATTGGCCTCAGCTCATATAGATAAGAGAGAGGTCAACACACTGAGACCTGCTGTCTTCTAAGCACCCGAAAGGAAGAGAGCGAGGAACCTCCCCTCCTTCTCTTATATACACCTGATTACATACAGGAATGGTGTGGAATACTTCCTTAGTTATAACCCTGTTACCAGGGAAGGCCTAGACCAAAACCAAGAAAACTAAACCACCACAATGTCTGAATTTCTAGTGGAAATAAGCAACCTTAGATAAGTATTAATTATTTCCTTGTTACAGATGACAAGAACTTTTATATGTCCCTTTTTCCCCCTGAGATCACTTTTTGTAAAGAGGCAATAACTTTAAAAATATCAATATAACTATTGATATTGATGTTTCTGTTAAAGCTTCAATAACCTATAACAAGTTCATTTTTTATAGCTACCCCAGGGAGATAATATTATGAATTTCTTGTTATTCTTATAGGTAGTAAAGTTGCACACAAAACTTGGCAAACCCATTCCTTCAACTGAACCAAATGTGGTTACCCAAGCTGCTACTTCAACATCTGCTTCGAAACCAACTGCCTCTGCTTCAAATATTGCAACTAGCAGCAATACTGTGGCCTCCACTGTTGCATCCTCTGCAGTGAAAATTCTTACTCCCATGGCAAATGCTCCACTTAACACTGTGTCTAACAACAAAACATCTTCAACTGCTGCTAATATAGCTGTAAAGAAAATATCTACACCAAAAATAAACTTTGTTGGCAAGTACAGAAGTCAGTCTTTATTTTGAAGCCTAACCTATTCTATATTTTTTTAAAGATCTTAGTGCAACAAGTACAAATGTATTTAGTTAACTTTATGCATGAATAATTCTGTTGTGTTTAAGGGAATTACTGATAGGGGAAAATAAGAATGTGTATAAAAACTTTGCTTCACAATTTATACTGGTTTTTTGCCATTTTGTCTCCACCTGACCTCTCCTGGAGGCTTCTCCCACCTTCATAAGAAGCCTTCCACCTTTGGTTTCTTATGTAGTAGCTGTTGGAGTATTGCAGATTATAGTCCAGTTGGTCCTAATTTCAGTTCACAGCGTGGGCTGTTAAGACAGCCTGTAGTAGTTTGGCAGTTGGTAACTGGGAAACCAAAACATTGTTTTAACACTAAATCTAACAGTAGAAACTTTTGAAATAAGCATGACAGACATTTAGAGACAGAGAGCAGTTGTTCAACAGTAAGATAACCTGTTCTTGAAGGAAAGACCTATGCAGTTGCAACACTGAAAGTATGCTACCTTTGTTAGTACAAATGTTAAAAGGTTTTGAGGTACTTTCTTGGATCCATTTGCAAAAAGAGAAAATAAATATGATGGAAAAAAACAAATAAAATATATTTGCTGAGTTCCCATTCAGTCCTATCTCTTGAAAAAGCATGAAAATGAATGATGACAATTGTAACTATATAAAGCAAAGGATTGCTTGCTAAAATAAAAAACCTAAGTGTTTAAATAAATTTTTGTTAAGCTTTTTTAAAAAACTTATAGTATTTAAAATGTTTGCTTTAACAAATTTTAAAAGACTGGTAATGCTTTGATCAGAACATTGATGCTTGCAAATAAAGTCTTCAGTTTGCACATCATGTGTAATCATATTCTCATTTTATGAAAGTTAGTGATTTAACTTTTTTGATTTGCAGGTGGTAATAAACTTCAGACAACAGGAAGTAAAGTGGAAGAAATGAAATCAGCTGAAAGTATTAAAACAACAACTGCTGCTACAGTACAAACACAGGAAGTAAAACCAGACACAGCAGCTGAACCGGTGACTCCTACAACTCTTGCTGCCCTGCAAAGTGATGTCCAGCCAGTGGGTCATGACTATGTGGAGGAGGTATTGATATGAAAATGTGGATTATTTTTAACTATTATACAGAGAGATGCTCCAGTTCCTTCATCATCTTTGTGGCCTGTCATTGGACTCTCTCCAGTATGTCCATGTCTCTCTTGCACTGGGGAACTCAGAATTGGACACAAGACTCCAGGTGTGGCCGCACTAGTGCTGGGTTAGAGAGGAAGGATCAGCTCTCTCGACCTGCTGGCGATACATTGCCTAACGCAGTCCAGGATACCATTTGCCTTCTTTGCTACAAGGGCACATTGTTGGCTCAAGTTCAGCTTAACGTTCACCAGGACGCCCCACTGACTTTTCTGCCAAACTGCTTTCCAACTAGGTTGTCCCCCAGTTTGTTGAGATNCCAGGTGTGGCCTCACTAGTGCTGGGTTAGAGAGGAAGGATCAGCTCTCTCGACCTGCTGGCGATACATTGCCTAATGCAGTCCAGGATACCATTTGCCTTCTTTGCTACAAGGGCACATTGTTGGCTCAAGTTCAGCTTAACGTTCACCAGGACGCCCCACTGACTTTTCTGCCAAGCTGCTTTCCAGCTGGGTGGCCCCACCATGTATTGGTACATGAGGCTGTTCCTCCCCAGGTGCAGTACTTTGCACTTCCCCCTGTTGAACTTCATGAGGTTCCTGTCAGCCCATTTCTTCAGCCCACTGAGATCTCTCTGGATGGCAGCACAACCCTCTGGCATATCAGCCACTGCTTCCAGTTTTGTGTCATCAGCAAATTTGTTGAGGGTACACTCTGCCCAATCATCCAGATCATTAATTAAGATGTTAAATAGGACTGGACCCAACATTGAGCCCTGGGGCACACTACTAGCTACTGGCCTCCAACTAGATTTCATTCTACTGTTTACTACCCTTTGGCCCTTGCCATTCAACCAGCTTTCAGTCCACCTCACTGTATGCTTATCCAGCCCATACATCAACAGTTTGGCTATGAGGATATTATGGTGTGACTGTGTCAAAGGCCTTACTGAAGTCCACGTAGACAACATCAACTGCTTTCCCCTCATCTACCAGGCCAGTCACTTCACCGCAGAAGTNAAGATGTTAAATAGGACTGGACCCAACATTGAGCCCTGGGGCACACTACTAGCTACTGGCCTCCAACTAGATTTCATTCTACTGTTTACTACCCTTTGGCCCTTGCCATTCAACCAGCTTTCAGTCCACCTCACTGTATGCTTATCCAGCCCATACATCAACAGTTTGGCTATGAGGATATTATGGTGTGACTGTGTCAAAGGCCTTACTGAAGTCCACGTAGACAACATCAACTGCTTTCCCCTCATCTACCAGGCCAGTCACTTCACCGCAGAAGTTTATCAAGTTGATCAAGCATGACTTTCCTTTGGTGAAGCCATGTTGACTACTGATGATGATTTTCTTGTCTTTAATGTGCCTGGAAATGGTTTCCAGAATTAGTTGCTCCATCACCTTCCCAGGGACTGAGGTGAAGCTGACTGGCCTGTAGTTCCCTGGGTCCTCCTTGAAGATAAGAGGAACAAGGCATTGAACCTGCAAAGGCTTGTGCATATGTTTATTTTTGTATTGTGCATGTTTCTTTTGACCTCATTGGGGCATTCTTCATGTTGGTGGCATGAGATATGTAATTGAAATCTGATGTAAAGTTTTCATTGTTTGTAATTATTCAACTCATTATATTCAGGGTCAAGTTTAAAGCTGTAGAAGAACTTTGTTACCAAACACAATGGCCTTTTTTTCAGTTACTGTGTGAACTTTTAAGCATATTTTGAGATGGGTAGACATCCAGTGTCACTGAATTAGATTAATTTTTACATCAACTTTTGTTAAAAAAAAAGTACATGTATTATAACTTATTTTCCAGGTAAGAAATGATGAAGGAAAGGTGATCCGCTTTCACTGTAAACTTTGTGAATGCAGTTTTAATGATCCTAATGCCAAGGAGATGCACTTAAAAGGGAGGCGGCACAGACTTCAGTATAAGGTTGGTAGGAACGCTAATACTTTTGTCGGAAAATCTACCAGATGTCAGCTGACTTGATTACATGTTGTACTGGGTTTCTGTGTGCAGGCT
>WBMV01002779.1:13252-56261 GCA_013396655.1 Campylorhamphus procurvoides | reverse complement strand
AAATACCACAGCCACCAATTATGGGAAATGTGGATCCATCCAAAATTGATGAAATCAGGAGAACGGTCTATGTTGGAAACCTAAATTCCCAGGTAGGCTGTTGGGTTTTTTGTGTTGTGAAACTACTAATAGAAGTGTGAAATCATAATTTATGAATTCTAATCTTACCTGTTAAAGATTTTACATTAGTTAATGACAACATGAATTTAAACAAAACCTCCTAAAATTTGTTGCTTATTCGGGATGGTTGGAATGCTCCTGTGCCAGTCAGATCAATCCAGGCTCTGGAATTCATTCTGTCACAGTATCAGAGAAATGACACTATAACTGAATTCAAGAAACATGCTTGTAGTTGTGTGTGCTGATCAGATTTCCACTTGTGTTGTGTTGTGCAGTGTCCCAGAAGTCATGCAGTCATGGCAGCTGTCTCCCGCAGCACTTGCACTTGTTTAGATACAGTAAGATGGAGTGATGTGTCCTAGTGGAAGTTGCAGAATTGGCATAAATACCTTTCAGTCTGCAACTTGGTTTTTCAGCAGTTGATTTGATTAATTGAAAAATATTTGCTTTTGATAGATAGCAATATAACTATTACATTTTGGATTTTTCTGACTACCCAACTAGCTACTGAGGGTAAAGGCACTACTGATTGTAGTACTACTAGAAACTAGTAGAAAACCACATAAAGCTAAGTCTTGTAATATTGTTTTTATTTTTTTGTTTTAATTGATCAGAAGTTATGATCAGTAGCTTGGGTACAAGTGTACAAGGAAATTCGTCGTCAGTTATTTCAGATGAGTTACCTGAAAAGTGCAAAATCTTATGCAAATGTGGTTGTTTTAACCTAAATGGACTAAAAGATTGTGGCTATGCTATTGTAAATCATCAAATATTCTTTAGATCAGTGGAAGAAAAAATATGTGTCTTTCTTACTAAATTCATGTCACCTGTCTAATAATGGTGAGATATCATTCCAAAATGTGTAGCTACCTCTTAGTGTGCTTGATATGTTGGATAAGTCGTATTCATTATGTGTTTTACTTCAATTGAGTTCTTTGACTCTTTTTAGACTACAACAGCAGATCAGCTGCTTGAATTCTTTAAGCAAGTTGGAGAAGTGAAATTTGTGCGAATGGCGGGTGATGAGACCCAACCCACACGATTTGCTTTTGTGGAATTTGCAGACCAAAATTCTGTACCTCGAGCTCTTGCCTTTAATGGAGTTATGTTTGGAGACAGGCCACTGAAGTAAGAAATTAATCATCCATATGACTACCGAATGAGAGATTTCTTTTTATGCTTATATATACATTATGATTCTGATGTGTTGGAAAATGCTGTGACTAATATATTTTTAGTATGAGGACCTATCGTTAACTTACCAGAACATTTTTATCAATTCCCTTTTCAAGGTTTAGCATGAATTTCTCTTAGAAGAATATGGCTAGCATAGAGTAAAATGTATTTCTCTTAGTCTTGAGGTAGTGGAAGCTATAATAGTGAAAGAATCTGCAAAGTCCTTAGTTCTAAGTTCACTGTACAATGTGTATGTAATAGAGGTCTTAACATAGAGATTCGATCTGAAATAGAGAAATAACTTCCTAGACTTCTATTAAAAATGTTGTAACACAGAAATATTGTGCTACCTTTATTTAAAAGTGGTAAAATTTGAAAATAATGAAAGATGTTTCAGATACTTGGAACAGATCAGATGAATGTTTGCACAAATCTGTAGTTTTGCTGAGCTTTTAAGGTTTTAGTCATACGTGGAAGTTTTCCTTTCTTACTTGTTTTTCATTTTCCCTTTTCAAATGTTTAAGAATTAAATGTCTTTTTTTTTTCTCAATTTAGAATAAATCACTCCAATAATGCAATAGTGAAGCCTCCTGAAATGACACCACAAGCTGCTGCTAAGGAGCTGGAAGAAGTGATGAAGAGAGTAAGGGAAGCCCAGTCTTTCATATCTGCTGCTATTGAGCCAGGTAGGTATATTGTGTTTATTACCTAACAGACACATTCTCTGTGCACCTTGGCATACACTTTTAAAAGCATTTTCAGACACTGGAAAGGGTACTGAAAATATTCAGTGTGTGTGTTGGTGAAAAAAGATAATAATGAAAATTCTGTTAATGCAACAAAGTAGTAGAATGAAGCTTTTTATTTCATCTTGTGTTACTTTCAGATACAATGTTCCCTGTTGACACTGAGATGCAAAGTCAAGGTGTTGGTGTTTTGAGAGGTTAGACAGACATTCCAGTGCTGATATATCTTGGCTTAAACTGATTGTGAAACCGCAGTATTAAAAGTTCTGTTTACTGAGCTTGCAGTTGAGATCCTGCTTTTTTTCATCAGTGACTTTTTGCCATTCTTCTTACTTAGCAAATCCAGATGTTGTCTTACATAGATAAAATAATGCAGAGTCTTCAGGGTTTTTTGTGGGGGCAATATTTTCTATTGTATTTTAGGGTTGAAAGAAGAATAGCTCTAACATTTTATCAGTGTTAAGCCACAGAATAAAAATCGTCCTGAGTCTGAACCATGGTGAGATCACTGTTAAGATTTCTCTTGACTTCCTAGCCTGTTGATCAGACTTTTCACCCTGTTCTATTCATTCCTTCTTCCCACAAAACAATGTTTGAGGAATAAAACTTTATACGGTTGAAATATTTAGAAGTGTAGACAGTACTAATTACTATTTGTATTTTATGCTTGTTTTTAAAACTATGCCCTCTAAATTTATTCTTCTCAGGTTATTTTAAGAAAAGAGTAATTATAATAAATAATAGACCAAGAGGAGGACATGTTATGATCTTGTGCATTGTGGCAGCAACATAAATCCCATTCTTAATAGAGCTAGCTGTTTATAATTATCTGGTTTATGTGTACTGCTGCAGGATGGCTGCACTCAACGAGTATATGCAATGACTTTCTTGGATGTTTCTGAAGGATATTTGCAAAGAAGGAAGATGTACAGAGAGTAGGCCCCTTGCACTATATGTGGTACATTCCACTTGTGCCAGATTGTTAACTGGGATCTTTAAATGTTCTGAGCTTACACTGCAAAGTGGTTTTTTCCTCTCAGAGTCTGGAAAGAGCAGTGAAAGAAAAGGCGGTCGATCTCGTTCCCATTCTCGTTCAGAATCCAGATCTAGTTCAAAATCCCGATCTAGAAGGAAAAGATCACACTCAAAACACAGGTAGGTATGTTTTTTGTTTCAGACAGATCATACTGGAAGTTTGTTGCATGGTGGTGGTTACTGAGGTTCTTAGTTATAGAACAAGTATCCCCGTAGCCATTACCAGCCTGTGTTCAGCAGATCAGAGTAACCAGAAACTTTGTCTCTGAACAAAGTTCAGAACTCTTTTCCTCTAAATCCTAAATGTTTTCAGGATTGCTTTCAGTTAATACACACTAGAAGGCATCTTTTCTGCCATGTAATGTAACAATTTATATGGGTTTTTTGTACATATTGCAGTACATAGCATAATATTTTGTGACCTGTATTTTAAAAAGAAACCTGCATTTGATGGATTGTGCATATGATTTACTGGTAACACACTGAGCAGATAAGTTGGCTGTTTTTGCTAGTGGCAAATTACTTTTGTCCTGAACTTCTAAATTAGAGTTAATAAATGCAGTGTTTTTATTTACTATCCCGTAAATTAAAAACTGTGGCTTTTTAAAACATAGGAGATTCGGCTTTTGGGGCAGTTTTTCATTCTTTAGATCTTGTTTGCTTTGCTAAATTTTTTCAGTTCTGAAAAAGGCTTTGGAATATGGGGGTAAAGAAAGTTNAATATGGGGGTAAAGAAAGTTAATTAGATTATTTTTGAAGTATACCCAGTAGGATTTTCCCCAAGAATGAAGTAGGCTTCATATGTGAAACTTACAAATGCTTCCTGAAATGGTCCCAATTCTTTCAATGTCAGGAATGTCTTCTGAGCACTTAGGTAATCAATCTAAAGATATTTGGCTATGGCAAATATTAAAAAGAAAGAAATTTGGAATGTATTTGCTGGCTTACATTTTAAGAAAGTGTGTGTTGTCTGAATTGCGGCATTGGCTCTGTTGCATCCTTTCATGTCTTTTAAAAAGGCAACTGGCCTTTTAGCTACAGAAAAGCTGACGAGAGGACGTTATCATCAGTTATACTATGAAAAAAATATGGTACAAGTAGAGGCTTTAGTAGTGCAATAATGAAGCACCACAGTACATGTTTTCTAATGGCATCAAAATATTAAGTACCTTTTTAGTGCAAGAATTGGGGGTTTTAATAGAAGTGTCTCCACTTTATTAGCATTCCTTATTTATTGTGTGGTAAATGCTCATTCCTTTCCTTCAAAATTCATACACTAACAAATAGTTTCAAGTGAAGAGGTAAATCCTGACTAATTGCTGACCCACAGATTGTTGGAGTTTTTATTAATTTAAGTTGTACGAGTGGAGAACAAAGCAAAAGGCAACTCATACAGCCAAAGCCATCTTTCTTCAGTAATGAAGACTTCAATAAGTGACTGGGCTGGAAAGGAAGTAAACTGTAACTAATTACTTTTACAAGCTGCTAGAAATTGCCAATCAGATTTTATGCAGTGTCATTTTGTAGTGACAGCTGTTGTAAATGATACTAATTTGTATTTTCCAGTATGTTCATGGAGATTATTATGAAACATGGGTATACCTTAAATGGTTCATTGTTTCAAAGGAGACCGTGTGCATCTGGTGAAGCATGAAGTATTCATATTTGCAAAAAAGTTTGTAGACAGTATTTTACTAAGGTGTAATTCTTTATATAGTACTGTGTGGCGAAGCAAGATTTATGTATGCTTTTTTCATTGGTTGACCCCATTTTTATGAAGTTTCAATATTTAAATATTTTTCTTCTGGCATTCTTCATGTAGAAGTAGATCAGGCAATAGATCTCTCTCAAGACACAAGGACAGACGCAGATCCAGAAGTCCCCTGAAAAAACGGTCTAGATCTTCGGAAAGGCGGAAATCAAGAAGTCGCTCTCGTTCTCGGTGAGTTCTGTTCTGTACTGTTAGCTCAGACTACAGAGTTTTGGAAAAATAAAAATTATAAGAGATCTTCTAGGTGGAATCTCATCTGTGGGACAAAATGAAAGAAACTAAATTTTAATTCTGAGCGTAGTGATCTTGGCTAGGATAGAGTTAATTTTCTTCCTAGTAGCCTATATGGTGCCTACACTTGAAGTGACCACACTGAGGTACTTGAACTTTGATAGTCTAGTCTGTATTTAGACCAACATTCAGGCTGACTGAAAAGAGTTGACTTTGTCAGACTATAACCAATAGATTAGGAATATTCTGTGTAGCTTGTGTTACCCACAAAGAAAATGGATGATGCTTATTCAATCTGTATTGGTCGGTTGAATTCAAGCTGACCTTGGTACCCTGTGTTCTGAGAACAGGTGTAAAGTTTTTGTGCATGAGCTTCTGTTTTCACCTCTGGCTTTTTTATATGTCAAACAGGAGCAGAGAATGCATGTGTCTGTTACATGGCGTATTTATATTCCAGAATGTTAGACATTTGTATTTTAACTAGCCTATTAGTTTTTATGTCTGATCATATAATTACTGAATGGTGAAATTCCAACAAGAAAATAGAATAATTTTCTGAGGAATGAAGTAGTGAATAATCTCAAACCAAAAGTGCCTGTGGAAGTAGCATCATGACTAAAAGTCTAGGTACTTTCTGTTTTATTTCTGTGATTCCCCTGATTCCTTTGAAGGGAGCTTTGTGCTTAGGTCGTGCAGTTGCCTCTTGTTCTTTGAGGGAAGAAGTTTTTTGGGAAAGAGAACTGCAGATCTGTGGACCTCAGTGAAAACAGGAATAGGCTACACAGCCAGCTGGGTTTTATTGGTGGATCCTTTTGATTCTCTCTTGCTGTTATCTGGAGCTTCTTGAGACATCTGCTCAGTGGAAGGGGCAAGTCTAGTGAAATCTCTATGATAAATTAACTGGAAGGCACTTCTTGGGAGGTTGTGAGACTGGTATTGCAAGGATTGTGTGCTGTTTATGATGCATTCCTCTCTGGGACTCCTGAAGAAGTGTTTGCCAGAACCTTATGGCAATCAGAGTTGTCAGGTCACAGAGCATACACCAGTCTACTTTCTATTAGTAACTGAGAAGAAGATACAGCCAAACACTTCATCAGTTTGAGAGAAGGTGAGGGCTGCACCTTTCATGTGTGAAGGAGAATCTGTAAGAATCTGGAATAGGTACCACCATCAGTAGACAGAGCAACTTCTGTCAGTCTGGTTCTCTTTGACATGTAAAGGCTTGCTAATCAGCTTCTCTTGTGCTTTCCTCTGTTTCACTCTCTGAACAATTGTTCTTTGGTCATGTATCTTGAGAGGAAAGATGGGAGTCTTGCACTTTAAAATAATCCTATACTAAAATGTCATCTAGCCAAATCTGTGAGCATTTAGTTTGACTTAATGACTTGGAACATTGGTTGGAATTTTCCTCACTGTTCTTTTTATGAATATGTATCATTCTGCCTGTCCCAAAGAAGCTATTTTCCTTGCTTCTGGTTTTGCTTAATTTGCTGTATTAGCAATTTTTCAATAATTTTCAAATTCCTAATGCCATCACAGCTGGTTGAATTGTCTTGATTGAGTTTTGATCTTATGTTTGCCTTTTGACAGAATCTGATGAAATTTTATCCGTGTTTTCTTTTTATGTCTCATATTTATTGTTGTCGAACTTCAAGCAGTTTAGGGATATCTGTGTAAGAGAACACTGTAGATTATAGACTTCTGTTAGGCAGCTGTCATTATTCATTTGGGAGTGGTTAATCTGAAGTCTGCACAGTTTGTTTTGCTTCTGACAAAATGTAGAAATATATGTATGTTTAATTATGTAACTGTGAGGTGAAGAGACATATTCTCTCCAAGTATAATAACATCACTGGGAAGATAGTGGTTTGATTTGATTTTGGCCTCACTGTCTCCAATCTGGTTTCCAGATTTTTCCTAGCTATATAACTTTTCCTTCATGGTGAACAACGGTGAAAAATTAAAATACTGAAGAATTACAATTTTTCAACAGAGACACGACCTTTGTCATAATGTATGGTAAAAAGTTAGTTGTAATTTTAATTGGAAAGTTCAAATATTAATTAATGGGTTTGTGTTTGGCTTTTCACAGGGACAAGAAAAGAGACAAAGAAAAGATCAAGGAAAAAGAAAAGGCCAAAGAAAAAGAGAGAGACCGAGACAAGGAGAAGGATAGGGACCGAGACAAAGACAGGGAAAGAGAGCGAGATAAAGAGAGAAACAGGGATAAGGACAAGGAGAGAGATAAAGAGCGAAGCAAAGATAGAGAGAGAGCTCGAGATAGAGACAGGGACAAGGATAAGGACAAAGATAGGGACCGGGACAAGGACAGGGAAAAGGAAAGAGATAAAGAGAAGGAAAAAGACAAGGAAGAGATAGACCAGAACAAAGAAAAAGAAGATACTGAGAAAGAAGGAGAGAAGGACAGAGAGAAGATTAAGGACAAAGAGGGCGATAAGGACAAAGGAGGGGACAAAGAGAAGGACAAAGAAAAGGAAAAAGATGGGGATAAGGAGAAGGAGCGAGAAAGAGAAAAAGAGAGAGATGATAAAAAGAAGAAAGATAAGAGATCCAGAACACCCCCAAGAAGCTATAGCTCTTCAAGAAGATCTCGTAGCTCCAGCAGGTTTGTTTAGAATTTTTCATGCTTTTTTTTGACTTGTCAGTTCAGTGAGGCACCATCCTAATGTTTATGTATTGATATCACTATGTCTCTTACTAAATAAATTTGTCTTAGTTATATTCCTTTAAAGTGAAATCTGTTATAAAAAACTCTGTGATGCCTGATGGAACATTCGTTTCTTGTCATGCTTGACTTTCACATAACCTTGAGGACAGTAAGTAGATGATTCTTGTGCCGTTTCTGTCTGTTGCAGACAGGCAAAAGTTCTGACCAGCATCACACATCATCTTCGCCCTGATGAAACTTTGAGTCATTGTTGCAAAGTTTTTTGTTACTTATGCACTGCATGGTGTGTGTCTGTAGATCTTGAGAACAGTTGGTTGATAGTACTTGCCACTTCTTGGCTGGATGGCTGAGCTGCAGGAAGCCAGCATGTCACTTTGCTCTCTTAACTTTTCACAAGGTGAATCGTAATTGGAATTTCACTCAGCTGGAAGATATGGATACCTTGTTTAGCTGACTAGACGGCAAAGTACAAGTTAAAAGAAACATTCCGTAACTTAACACTGCTCATAATAAACGGGAAAACAATAAAGTTAATGTAGCTGTTGGTCTCTGGGGGAGACTTAACCGGGTAGAAGTCTGGTTAAATTCAGTACAGCAAAAGAAAGCAGTGCTTTTATAATCACTCTCTAAGCAGTCAAACTCATGCGTATTCTAAAAGCGTTGCAGCTAAGTTCAGAAGCTTTTGTGGATAAGGTCCTTTCTGATACCTCAGGAATTAGGGAGTTCAGTAGTACTGTGTCAGATTTAAATACCAAGTTATATCCGTTACCTTAAGAAAATGAAATGCTGGATGAATTGGGAAAAGTTTTATATATTATAATAATTTCACTAAACAAAAGCACAATTCCTATAGTCCCCAGAGTTCATGAATTCAGGGTTCATAGAAGGCAATTTTTGTTATATGAAATACAGCTATTGTTATACCTGAAATGTCCATGTTATTTTGGAGGTTTATGGGCAACTTACTGTTTCTTTAAGCATATGCAGCCTCCTGCTTTAATGGGTTGAAGACCTACATTGAATAGAGCTATTGCTATCATCTTTGAAAACATATTTTCTCTCTGTAGGCCTCAGATTTTTACAATATGTAGCTAATATAAAAACCTTGGCAGAAGACCAGATTCCTAGTATCAAGTAGCAAGTATAGTTAGCTGGGTGTTACCAAAAATCCATACTGTAGTCTGCAACAATTTTGCCCCCCCTTTAATAAGCATTGCTAGTTAAGAAAGTGCTATGGAGGGCTCCAGTGCCATGTAATTGAGCAAAGAATTCTACTGCAAATTAGTGCATCTCTTCTAGTGGAGTCAAAGGAAAAAACCCTACTTTAGTATGAAGTTAATATTTTTATACAGATATTGCTACACAAAGACATTGTTCTTTTGAAGATGGAGGATGAGAAAATACACTTTTTAGAATGGATTTACTGTTTTTTCTTCAGACATAACGTTGTCCTTAGAGTATCAATACTGAGTCAAATAGTATTGAACATCATTATCAGTGGCTTAGATAGTGGGATAGGGAATACCCTCGGTGAATTTGCAGACAGTAGAGAACCAACGGTGGGAAGAGGCCGGTCAGTCAGAGTAGTGTTCTGCCATTTGGAGAAACCTCAACTGATGGGAAAAAGGGACTGATAGTCATCTCATGGAGTTAAACAAAGAGGCAGGACAAGTCCTGCACCCAGGCAAGAATAGTGCTGTTGCACCAGTACAGCATGGGGACTGACTGGCTGGAAGGCACCAGTTGCACTGTTGCACCAGTACAGCATGGGGACTGACTGGCTGGAAGGCTGGCTGGCAGCAAAGGGAGCTGGGGGTCCTTATAGCCAGGAAGGCCAGCAGTGTTGTGAGTAGGTCAAGGAAGGTAATTCCCTCTTTGTCTGGTGAGGACACATCTAGAATCCAGTGTACAGCTCTGGGCTTCTCATTGCAAGAGACACAAGTAATGGAGTGAGTCCAGTGAGGGGCCAGGAAATTGATGAAGGGATTGCAGCATCTGACCTGCAGGGGGATACTGTGGAATCTGGGTTTCTTTAGCCTGGCAAAGAGAAGGCTGAGGAGCATCTTACTAATGTGTATGAACAGCTGGCATGAGTGTGAAGTAAACAGAGCTAGTCATCTCTCTGGTGGCCTGTGACAGGCTAAGAGGCAATAGGCGCATATTGATGTATGGGAAATAAAAGCTTTTTTCCTAATGTTTCAGTTGTGTTTTTTCTGGGCAAACTGGAACCAAGGGATTGTGGAGACTCTTCCATCCATGGAGATGGTGAAATTCTGACTGGATGTGGCCCTGAATAACCTACTCTTGTTGACCCTGTTGTAAGGTGGGGCAGTATAAGTTGGACTAAATGATCTTCAGAGGGTTCTTCCAACCTCAGTAATCTCACTGTTTTCTGAAAAGTAATTGTGAATAGGTTGGGTTACAGAGTCACAGCTTGCTTTTAGGGGTATCTCTTTGTTTTGGTGATTGACATTGCCTAGTTGAAATGGTTAAAAAGCTTTCTGGAGAAGATAATCCAACAAATTGACATTTCATTTGCCTGGATTTTCAGTACAGCATTGTCTGCTGATCATTTACCTGATGAGTGTAAAATATTGGACAGTCATTTTGGAGAAGGGGTGAAGGTGGAATAGGACATACAGGACTTTCTAAGAACTTGGTGACAACTGACATTGTTTGCTGACGAACAGCATTCAAGTACTGGAAATAACGTGGTTATTTGTGATTCCTAGCTGAAGGAAGAGACACAGACCAGGGGAAGAGAAGGATCTGGCTCCCTTTCCAGCTGTCTTCTTACAGGCTTGCAGAGCCTGAAGTATGGTGGAGGTGCAGAGTATTATTTCTGTGTGTGATTAGGAGACACAAGATCACTGAAAATATTCAGGCCTGTTTTTTCTTACATTTTGCTGTATTAGTGTTGTGTAAGAACAGTAATTAGGTGCACGAAACTCTTAGCGAAGACAAATGTAACAGAGATGGGAACAAATGCAGTGAGACCCAGCTGTAGTTCTTCAGCTTGAAATAAGAAGAGCAGAAAATGAAATGAAATTTCTTAAAGAAACTATTTCTGATTTGAGTACAATTGCTAAAGTACTTTGTTACTCACTGATATGTATGCTGGAAAGCAAAATAAAGCAGGGATGTATGTAATGTAGCCAAAGTGGGAGCACTGTCAGAATAATCCATTTCTAGTATCCGTATTTGGAAAAGTGATGATAAACGTGAAGATTTTGAAAATGAGAGTCACATTAACTAGTGATTGTGTTATTTGCTCCGTGATTCTGACACACTTTTTGTTTGCCAAAGATGAAGTGAAGTTTACAAGCTTACTGAACATAATACTTAACAAGTCTGGTCCTGTGCAGCTTAAGAAGGTCACTGTCTTGGTTTTGGCTGGGAGAGAGTTAATAGTTTTCTTAGCATCTGGTAGAGTGCTGGAGTGTTCTTTTTTTTTCCTGATTCTTCTCTCCCAGATACGAAGGGAGGCTGAGAATGAGTACCTCTGGGGTTAAATCATGACAGATCTCTTTCGACTTCCTTTGTTTCCTCACAAACTGCTTCCTTGCTCAATGTCCTCACACTCTGCCCAGCTCTATGTCTCAGGGGTTGAGGAAGAACACTTTAGTAATTGAAACAAAGTAGTAATTATAACAATAATAATTGTAATGGGAAGGAGAGAGAGAGAGGAATAAAACCCAAGACAGACAAGTGATGGCCAACACAATCCTTCACCACTCACCAGCTAATGCCCAGTCCATCCTCCAGGGCAGAGCTCCTCCAGCAGCTCCTGGGCAACTCCCTTATGGTATGGAATATCCTTTTGGCCAGTGTGAGTCTGCTCTCCTGGCCATTCTCTCTCACAGTCCTGTGCACCTGTTTGCTGGCAGAGCATGGGAAACTGAAAAGTCCTTAATTTGGGGTAAGCAACAAGTAAAGCATCAGTGCATTATCAGCATTATCCAAAACACAGCACTACCAGTTACTAGAAGGAAAATTAACTCTATCCTGTCCAAACCAGGACAGTCATGATAGATGACACTGTCCAAGTATCAATCGAGATGGTGATACTAGTCACAACTTAATATTCTTTTGTAATTTATCTAATAACTGGTGATTTCTTGGCTTTTCTAAATACTGAGGGTTTAAATAGTCACACCTAATGGTGTGACTTGAAAAAGCTGGTGTGCATAAATACAGCTTTTGTGTCAAATCTAGCAGTTAATTTTTAACCTCTGTTTTTTTCTTGATGATTCTGATCTGCTTTTCCTGCTCTATGAAGAGTTGATAGAAAAAAAATCATCTTATTTGACAGAGGTGGATTCTGCTTTTAGGCTGAATGGAGCTTTACTGGCTCAATTTTGCCTTAATGTGTACCTCAGTGTGTTTGCAAATAGGTATTTAATGTTTTGGTCTTTTCAGGATCATACTGCATAATGGCAACATTAGCAAACTCTGGCTATGTAAAATAGCTGTTCTGTGAAACACAAGCTCTTCCATGATTTTGGCAACAACTTGGTCTTCATTTCAAACTGTTTACCTCTAAACCAACAGGAATTCTAGTTCATGTATTTAGGAATTAAACTGCAGTCAGGTGAACCTGGAGTTTCAGTGATCTTCAGGTTGTTATGTTCTGTTTTGAAGTTCACATTGCTCATGTTGTACCTTTTGTCTTAATATGGCACTTCATTCAATTGAATTCTTTTCCTGACTGAAGAAATTCTTAATACAGGCTTAGTGAATTCAGGATGTTTCCATTCTTACCAAGCATGTGATGATAAAAAAAATAGTGTTTGAAAGTGTACAGCCTTTTTTTCTACTTTCAGCCTTTGCCTTTCCCATGAAACAGAGGTGTACGAAATGTTTTTTAGTTTGTTTGTAATATATGATGTTAAATTCAGGGATACTTGCACTGTGGATGTGTTAGGTCATTTTAAGAGCTTTATCTTTTTGCCTGGTTCCTGACTTTATTATTTTTGAGTTTTGATGATCTTGAGTTTTGAATTTCTTGATCCTGTAGAGAAAGGCGTAAAAGGAAGAGTAGAAGTCCTTCCAAGTCTCCTAAAACATCGAAAACAGCAAAAAGAAAGTCTTCACGAACTCCTTCTCCCAGGAGGTCAGTTTGACGTAAATATAGAAGTTAGTCATCAGTAAAGAGGGCAGGATTTATAGTATTTTCATTGTTTTATTGCTTTTGCGCTAATAATCTTGGGTGATCACAGTTAGTCTATATGATTCAGTTTTTGTTTAAAACCGCCCCAAAACCTTAGGGGATTTAAGCTTTGGTGTGCTTTAAATGGAAGAATTTCAAATCAATCAGCCAATGCTAGTTTGCTTCAAAAATGATAAAATCTCTTCATCTGATAGAGATTAATTCGCTTTTTTCATGGCAAATACAGTGTGTACTGATCACTTGTACTCTATAGCTCTCTTCAGTCAAAAAATCCCCTGGTCTTTATGAAGGGGTTTTCTGTTATATTTTAGGTTTTTTTAAAAATCCACAACTTTTAAGTTAGCAGAGTTTAAGTTAACAGTCAAGTAGTTTGAAGTTGGATCAAATCCTAATTTGACTAAAAATTTTCTGAAACAGAAACAAGAAAGAAAAAAAGAGAGAAAGAGATACAAATAATGAAAGAAGGGAAAGAGAACGCTCCACCTCCAAGAAAAAAAGTAGCAAAGAAAAAGAAGGAAAGGAGAAATCTGACAGAAGTAGCACTACTTTGAAGGTAAGCTTGTGTGACCTGAGTGATGAGGAAAGTGAAGTGGTGGTAGCGAAGCCATTATTGAAAGTGCCTCCGTAGTTTTTCTTTCTTTTCCACTTCCATTCTTTTTCTACTTTTCCTTACCAAATTATTACCATTTGAGTTTAGTTTTTGCTAGTTGGAGACCTGCATTTTGGGTTAGTGGGTCAGTTTGATCAGTCTCCCTGTTTGAACTTTACAGGACCTGCAGGGGTGTTGTACAGAAACACTTAGTTTTGTTTCTCTTTCCTGTTGTGTCCTGTATGTTAGGAATTGGCTGGTTCCCTATCCTTATGAGCAGGCAGTTCAGCCTCTCCCCTGTTGCTTTTGTCCTGCTCTGTGTATTGGATTCTACAAGAGTAACGTTGAACAGTTGGGGAAGAGCGTGACGGGACTTTTTGCTGCAAAAGAGAAGGTGCTGCAATTGAGAAAAGAAACAGCTTCAGATTGTTTAATCTTAGAATTTGAATAGCAGCATGCTTTTAAAGAGTAGTTTGTTGTGTTCAGAATTATACAACTGTTACAAAACAGCTTGTTTAGGTAACTCTATGTGCTTAAGTAAGTATCTTGCCCAAGAACTCTGTTAAAATCCATCAGATACCTGAAAAAATAGTAAAGAAAATAGTTAGTCTTCTTTTATTAAAAAAATGTGGCAGAATCTGAATTTCTGGAGCTGTTTCTCCTAGGTTCCATGATACTACTTGTCCTGTTTTTTCAGAACATAGATTATAAGGACAGGTCACTTTATGGCAGTGATTTCTTGGATGGCAGGTGGGTATGGGTGTCTAGCTTCAGCCAATTGAAAAGAAAGCTTATTTTAAAAAAATGGGTAAAGAAGCTCACACTTCTATTCTAAAAAATTGCAGAGACAAGATAGACATGTAAAAAATTACGAAGAGCTGGTTGGAAGTCATATCATATAATGCTAAGAAATATTTTTTTGTAAAATAATCTTATCTTTGTTAGGAGAAAGATAACAATAAAGAGGATCAGAATTCAGAAACCGACAAGGAAGTAGACAATAGAGATACACAAAGGACAGATGAAGTCAAACTACAACAGAACGGGAACTGTCAACCAAATGAGGAAAGCCTCTCAATTAAAATAGAAGAGGTTTAAAGCAAAGAATGGACTTGCGATTCAACTAAGGAATGAAATCCAAAGCATATTGTTTCCCAGAAAGAGGAAGAAAATGTCAAAGCAATCAACCTGAACGTGTTGATAGTACTAGTAGTTCCTTCAATTCTTGTGATAGCTTTGTTGTCTTCTTGCTGTAAAGCAAGAGAGCACGGACCAGTAGTTATACCATGAAAAGGCAGATGCCATCAGAACTATTCATCTCTGAGAATCCATTCATTTCCATGATGGCTGTACTTACTTGTAAAACGATTTATGTTAAGTTTTGCTATACGCTGTTACAAATATGTAGAAACTGAAAGATGTAAACCTATACTTCCCCAGGAAAGCTGAAGATATGCATTGAAGGTTGTTTAAAATACTGCTTGTTGATGACTTTTGTGTTGTTTTTCCCTGTGGGTTAAAAAATCCCAATGTGTAATGTTTGATGTGCTTGGAAATGGTGCATAAATATACATACCACCTTTCCTTGTCACTGACAATTGTAGGGAAAGGGGGTTTAAACATAAACATAGTTTTGCTTTCTTATGTTAAATACCCAAGAACTAGTATGTTTTTCATTTGCTCACTGCTTGAGATTCTTAGGGTTTGTTATTTAAAATAGTTTCTTACTAGTATCCCTAAAACTAATATTTCTTTTAAAGTATTTGAACAATGCATGCTCTTTTTCTGTTCCTAGAAGGAACATTGCCATGCTGTTGTCATTATGTTAGCTTACTGGATTGTTTTGTTTTGTTGTTTTCTTTGTCCTTACAGAAGTGAGCACATCCATATGGTATTGTCAGAACTTACAGCTTTGTTTTGAGATGTACTGCAGTGTGTCTGTTAAGCTGCAAATAGTACAGGTGCCATTAAGGAAACACATTTTTTTTCTTTGTTTGAAAAAATATGGGAGCACAAGCAGAAGCTTTAGTGCCTTCTTAAAATATGGTATTTTCTAGAAATGTATATGTGCTGTTACACATTTTCAGCTAAACCTTATATGATCTCTGTTGCTATTTTACCACCACGATACTGTAGACAAAGATGCAAGTGATTTGTCAGAACGGTTGTTTGGTTTGCTTGTTAAAATACTGCAGGTCCATTTTACTTTTATTTTTTGTTCTTAGAGGAGATTTATAAATGAGATTGCGAATATAATTTCTAAATTAATTGCAAAGATGCAATTTGGGGACCACCACTGTTCAATAATAATAGCTGAACATAAAGCGTGTTCTCATTGCCTGCATCAAAGAAAGCCCTTAAGACATTTAGTCTACATTTGGATGGCCTTAATTGTTACCTCTTAATCATCTCTGATACCTGTTGGGTGACATAAAAGGAATTGTATGCACAGAAGTGGGGGATAAATAATTTGGGGAAAAAAATTTAATTTACACATAGTACAGACTTTTTTTCATTCTTTGGGGAGAAAGCATGTAAGAAAAGAATTCAAGTATTTTTGTCAAAACATGGCTTGTGTTCTGTGGACTAATTTAATTGGTTACAGGAGATTTCTGAAAAGTCATACTTCTAAAACATAATTATACCTAAAATGGAGTAGATTATTTTTACTACAACTTAATGCAATCAAATTACTTAATTGCCTTACCTCATGGGAAGTGTTATTTCTTTCAGTTAAAATAAAAAAATAATAGTGTATTGGCTATTTGCTTTCTATTTGTTTTACTTTTCCTTTGCATAGTTAATTCTTTCATTGGGGGGGGGGGGATTNTGGGGGGGGGGGCATATTACAGGGAACAAAAAATTTGCCCAATTCCTAAGGTAATCAAATCCAATTTGATTGTGAAGCTGCTTGATCACACTTCATTTTTTACAAGATTTAATGTTCTTGCCACTGTGTACATTTAAGACTACAGGAAGTGCTTTACAGTGTAAAGTGTAGACAGCTATTTTTGTGATATTTAAGCCACATGCTGTTGACTGGTAAACAGCTAATTCTGCTAAAAGAGTAACGAATCTGTATGCTTACAGGAAGACTGTGAAGGATTGTATCTTGCAACAAAAGCTGTCCTATTTATGATGTGTAAGTAGCATAGAGCAAAGAAATTGTTTGTATACTTATCTTTGGTACCATTTCACTAACAAATTTTAGTATTTTAGAGGGAAATTTCTGCTGGTATATACTTACTAAAGGAATATTTTTAGACCATCTGATCTTACTCACACAGTTTCTTTGATTTGAAATGTGGGTATTAGTGAAAATATACATGTATTATTTATGGTATCTTTGAAAAGCTAAGTTTCTGCTTTGGGAGGAAGTTAGAATTCTTGCAGTGTATCATGTTTTAGCTGATACTAGTTTGTTATCTTGAGTTTTGTTATCCTGAAATAACATAGGCGTGTGATGTATCAGTTATGGAATATGTAAAAAATTGTTACACTTAGCTGAGAAACATACCTTTGGAAAGGAATAGCTAAGGTTGGCACCCTTAACTTACTAGCTAACGTACCATGGTTGAGGCTGTATGCAGCATATTCTTGTGTTGTATGTGAATTATGGTTCCCTTACAAAAAGTTTTTGTGGGTTTTTTTGGTTTGTTGGGTTTTTTTAAAAGGAAGAAAACAACCCAAAAAGCCAGCCACCAAACACGCACATTTCCTCCCCCTTCTCATGTCATAACTTCTCACAAATACTGTGTTTTCTGGTTTTGTTTTGTAAATACTGTGCAGATCTTTGTAGGAGTTGAGTTTTGTCTCTTCATATCAAGTGTTTTTTGGTTCCTCTCTTCCTAAAAAGCACTCCTAGAGAACTATTGGTCTATAAAATGTGTGTTTCTGCTGAGGGTAACTGTAGTGTAGCACAGCTTGCTCCTACGGGATTGTGTGCATTATCCATTCAATATGTCCCATCTTCCATGGGAAGTCCATTGCCTTGTCATTAACAAGCTTGCATGATGAGCTGCTGTGTCAGATCATTTGTGATTGCACTTTATAAACAGGATTAAATTGAGTGAAGATTTTGAGAATGGTGTAGTTCATGATAGCTCTGTTGTTTTTATGTAATTTCATCTGAATCAGCCTTTTTTTGAAAATGTAACTGCTCAGAAAAGTGGTGCTGTTTTGCGAAGACCATGTAAAGCACATATGCATAAGCTTCCATTAGTGCCCAGATACTTCCCAACAGTGCTTCTAGATAACAGACACAAATTTTCTTTGGATTTTGGAAGAAGAACATAGCAGAAGAAAACAGCTGGTGGATGAAACAGGATTTCACGCTCAAGATAGAGATGGCTGTGGCTTAGATAAATTCATCAAAGTCAGTGGATTTACACAGGTGTGAGGGGTGGAATTTTGTTTGCAAATAGTGATAGTAGTATGGTGTGTAAAGAATTTTGGTTTTCTTATTTCAGAACTAGAAGTAGGGATAAAAACACTGAGTTAAAAGCTAGAAATAGCTAAAGAATACCTAGGAAATCAGTGACATGTGGGTTCTGCCTCCTCATTAATCACCTGCTAATTTTTTTGATGACAGTTTCAGATGCATGTGAACTAACCTTACCTTAGCTGGCTGACAGCAGCAACCTGTGCACAGCTGGGAGTCTGAATTGAGCTGTGGACACTTGAATGCATTTACTGCAAGGACAGCAAATTCTGTAGTCTGTAGCAGGCTTTGCTTTGTTCTCTGGCCCAGTTACATCTCAGGCAATACCTCAAATTACTTTGAAACATGGTAGCTTCTCTGTGTTGCCCTTAGCTTGTCCTGCTACCTTTTAAGAGTTATTAGAGTCTGGATTTTCTTTTGGCCTAAGAAAGACAGAGTAAGTAAAGGTTTCTTTTGTATGTTACAAATTATTGTATAGTTCTTATCTGTCCTTACATGTCCTTACTCTTCAGTTATTTTTTCATTTATGACTGTTGCAAGCAGTAATGCTACAGTGATGTGTGCGTCGTTTACTTTTGGGTCTGAAGCATCTTTGCATCATTTTTGTTTGTAATGAAAAAGTCAGAGTTCATGTATTGTTAGAGGGGAAGAAAAAGAATCCAAGCAAACTCATCTTGAATTTTGTAAACAGTGTGATAATTGCATCATAATGTTAAAAGACTCTTAAAGATGTGATTTCTGAATAAGGACCTGGGGAATATTATGGGTACCACCTGCCACTTGGTGGTACTTTCTGTTTTATAGCAATCAGTCATTGCCTTTGGTGTTACTATGATTTTAAAAGTGAAAATTTGTTTTAATGGCGTAAATGCTGAGATCTGTAAATGGCTAAAATCATGTCAATCAGTAGACAGTTCAGAGAGATGTAGTTTTCTCACTAGAGGTTGGAGTGTGGAGAGTTGAAATATGTAGATATCATTCAGTGTTAGTTTCTAAAGAGAACCTAAAAATTTTGTTTGCTAGTATGTCAACGAAACAGAAGTTTTCAGCTTGTACTTTAGGTTTATTTTTATATGTTGAAAAGTGTAATTAAAATTATATTGAAAACTAAAAGCACAAAAGGGGATTTTTTATGTAAGAGAACCATAGTTTCAATTGTTTCATTTGTGACTTAAAAAATGTCATTGCATGCAATATTTATTTTTATTTCAAATTCAAGAATGCCTTGCTTAAACGCCCTATTGCAGGATCTGAGCATGTTAGTGTGTGACTTTCTTCTGCATTCTCTTCAATGGAAAACAGCTTAATAAACTTGTCTGACAATATAGACAGTTACTTTCCCACTAGTTTGAGGAGATGCAGATATTAACACTTCAATTTTTTATTGTTTAAGTAAATACTACATTTGAAAAGCTATCTACAAACTTCAGTTTTCTGAAAATGTGAACTCTTACTATCCAAGAGGGGGAATTTTTTTTTTTTAAAATTGGCAGTGAATTTTAAGATTGCTGAGCTTAATAGAGGACAACATGGACAGCAAAAATGAGTTTTTAGCTGTTTACGTGTTCTGTTCTGGAAAGCTCCAGCTTACACTTTTTTAATTTCTTCCATTTTTTTATGTTCATCTAGTGCCAAATTTGACATGAGATTAGAGATTTTTGGTGTACAAAATGTGTTCTATACTAATCTTCTTAATGAAATTATTCTTCTTACACTGAAAAGGTTACATGTGTCTTTTTTTGCCTGAAAGATGTATCAGCAATGGTAAAAGAATAATTTCATCTTCCTTTCACTCAGTCCTTGATCTTATTAATGAGGCTGCCAGTTAAGTAGCTCTCTTGGAAGAAATTGTTGCTCTATTCCTTCCCTAGTGCAAAGATTTAGGACTACTGCTGCACCAATGAGTAAATCATGGGCCACTTAGAAATTGCTACAAAATATAATTAAAACAATGAGTGATCTGCTCCAGAAACATCAGGAGAGTAATTCAACATTCACAGTTTAGGTAGCCTGTCAGTACATCCTTTCTGGTATTTTCCCCACTGATATGGGAGCTATGCCTAATTTGCCACACACAAATCACACCTTTCACAGGCTGGGTTCAGATACACCTGGTGAACCTAAGCACCACAGCAGCAAAAGTATTATTTCCTTGTCTAAGTTTGATATTTCTGGTAATAATGTAGGTATTCTAAGTTCAATTAACAGGTAACGAAACTTGTGCTATGTTGGTAGAGTATATTTTTGCATTAATGAAGCAACTATGAAATGGTACATGTAAAGAAATGTTAAATGCTATTATGTTGTTGTTATTTTCATAAATAAACAATGTCTCAAAGTTTTAATGGTGTCATAAACTCACTCACTTCCACTACATTTGGATATGGCAAATGACTATGAAGCAATTCTCTCTCTCTCTCTGCCCCCCTTCTTTTTTTTTTTTCCGTAGGCTTCTTCTGCCCCTGAGTCTAATGCTTTGAAACTAAGTCTTGTACTGGAAACTGACAAGAATGTTACAGGAAGCATGATAAAGGGTTAAGTAATTGAATGTATCATCACTGTCTAGTTGCTGAAGAGGCCTCTGAATCCCCTGTCTAAGCAGGGGATTTTCTTCTGCACAGAAAACTACCGTAGTTTCACCAGAAGGAGCTTGTAATTTTCAAACAGTAAATCAATAAATATAACTGTACAAAACACTATGTCAAAAAGTAGGATCAGGAATTCAGGTAGAGCTTCTGCCATTAACAGTCATGCCAGTTTATTGTCATGGATATTTTCATAGTGAAATTCACTTTACAATGCATACATTTCTCTATTGATTTGTATAATGTCTAAGAATCTAAATAAAACTGGAATGGTTAAGAAGCAAATGTTTGAGATGTCCTTCTCAGCAGACTTTAACTTGCTCAGCAGTGATCTGATCTTGTGATTTTTGAGATCAGTCATGTCTGTAAGGAGACTTGTGGCCAGCTGAGTTCCTGCTGATCAGGGGACTTAGCATATCTGTAGTCTGGATAACTGCGTTTCACCATGCTGCTGCTCTGAGTGTGAAAACAAGGAAAAACAGATCTGAGAAACAACATTGAGATGACCTTGCTATGGTTCGAAAACATGTATTACTTTTCTCTTGTTATAGTCTACCTTATTTACTTAGGTAGTTACTGCAAAGAAACTCTTAGAGAAGGGGGTTGAAGATTGACAAAAATAGTGATGGTCTTTTAAAATCAAAAGTTTTGTGTGCATGGCTTGTTTTGTCTCCTTGTTTCAAGAAAACAGGTAGACATGAGTGTTAGTACTTACTGCGTGTGTCTTCTGTATCAGACCTGGGGAAGATTGTGCTTCTCCTGTTTTTCTCTCTACAAATATTTTTTTAAAGACACAGCCAAAGAAAACCTTTAAATTTTATTGAAGCAGTATTTTAAACGGTTTCTTCAGGTTACTGGGCTGAGAAGTTAAATGTGTTGGTCCATATGAAATACAAACATTGGACAATGATAATCATCCACTTCTGTTGGGTTCGTGTTTTATTGTGGTGAGGTAACATTTTTCACAATTGCTCTTCTGCTTTGTTCAGTATTAAGGAGATGATACTCTTATTTTACTAAAAATCATTTAATACGTTTTCTGAGCTGTTAAGTCTTTCTATCAGGTTGGCATTTTCCTCACAAGGATTCAACTCTTACACATCCCAATCGTCATCAAGACTAGGTATCTGGGAAGGGCTAGTCTTGTCTGAACCATGCTGGAAATCATACTAACCCATGTTACAGATCAGTCTCAAGCTAAATGATCAGTATTTCTGAATGAAAAATAGTAGAGGATAAATAGATGTTACGATGAGGTGGTATGTATTAACCAGTAGCAAAACATGGAGTGCTTTTGTTTTGGTGTGCCAAATAAAACTGACCAGAGGAGATTTTTTATTTGGTCTATCCAAGTTTCATTTGTATCACCAAGGAGATCCTTTGATTCACTAAGATCTTGAGAGTTGAGATATGTTTGCTTTGTTGTGTTTGATTTGTTGCCTAATTTCCAAAGAGGATGGATAGATGGTAGTTGTACATTTATGGTTTAAGCTTGGGAGAGGTGGAGGTTGCTTTATAGGGGCTGTTTCTCAGATACTGTGGGACATGCAATAAGTGACAGTCTGTTCTTCATCGTTCTAATTTTATATCAGAACTTAGAATCATTTCTTTGTTCAATCAAAGAGTGTCAGTGCTGAATTAATAAGCTGGAAGTATACTTCAGAATCTTTTGATGAAAGAAAGTGTTAGACCTGGGTCATTGCACCGCACTGAATGCAATAGAAAGGGGCATTGACCATGCTTTTATGGCTGCATGAAAGATGGGAAGTACTGTGTAAGTTAATTCATTCTAGTAAATCAGATTCCTTTGATCATTTTAACCTATGGAAATTTATGGTAGTAAGGAATGTAGTAATTCAGTAGGTGATAATAAAACATACAAATCCTACTACTTTTATTTAATAACTTTCTTCTGTCAGATGTGTAACTCTATTCCAATAGTAGCTCATAGCTGCAAATGGAGAGTATTATATCCCTTTTGAAGTGATCGTGTTTCATGGCTTCTCTCATCTTCTGCCTGTAAGATTAGAAGTTTTTGCCTTTCTGCTCATTATTGAGAGAGATGAATAGAGATCTATAAAGACCATAAAGGCAAAAGTCTTTATTTTATAAGCTGTATCAGCCTTCCAGTTCATGGTTCTCAAGAGCTTTATAAAAGCAGCCAGACATTGTTCTTGATCTATCTCCTGTCATAAAGAGGTGAGTCACTGTCCAAACCTAGTGGTAGCACTGTTCAGTCATCAGGTGCACACTTGAGATATGAAATGCCTAACATTAATGATCAAACACCTCTGTATGCAATGATATTTATATCATATACACTGTTAACACTGCTTGGTGCTTAGTGAATTGAAAGCTGTGACAATGTTGGGGTGGAGAAGGGACTTTGAAAAGAATATTTTCCAGCACAATATAAAATCAATAGGTGGGAAACTTCCTTTTAAAATATGGTTGTACGTATCACTTAACATGACCTTCCAGATCACAGGCTTGGATTTGCTGTGGCAATACCTTATTTTGAAAATGTTACCCTTATTGCTGAGAACACAGGCTAGTTGTATGACCCAAGTGAGAAATCTCCAAGAAAGGTTCAAGCCCCTAAAGGCTTGTTGAGGGAATTACAGTGGAGAAACAAGAATATGTATGCCAGAGTCTGTCCTGGAATTTCAAAAAGTACAGGTGTCATAGCTGGTGTTGGAAGAACATCTGGAAATTAGGCTGTGCTGGAGCACCCCCTCCTGAGCTATCACAGTAACAGATCATGTTTGAAGAGTGGCATATTTAGACATAGAGTCTTCTATAGGTTTTGTCACAAACCTACTGCAAAAAACCACTATTTTTAGTACTCTACCAATGCTATTTTTGTGCCCTAATGTAGTAATCTGTGAAAAGGCACTGGAATGTTATGTACCTATATATACATTAACGGGAGATAGTCCATGTGCAATGCAGGGCCTTTTCAGTCATATTTGAAATAGGTTTGTTTTGACTTTGATGTTATGCCCAGTTCTTTACCTGGTGCCTTGGACCAACACTAGGGGAATCAGGCTGATGTATGTTGGAGGTTTGAATTTTATTACATATAGTTAATTAGCTGATGAAGTGTATTTGAGCTGTTTCTTTTGGAAGACAGAAGGTAAATTAGCATGCTTGGGAGAAGGAAGGTGCTTTTTTTTAAAGTGAAAAGAAAATTAAGTAAATTTGACCCCTGTAGTACTTTCTGCAGTGCAGTTTATGACTGCAATGAGAGTTTTGCCAGTGAAGAAGAGATGGGAACTGTAAGGCTAGATTCTGTAACATGGCATAAGGCAGAGTACCATGATGCCAGTGTGGAAAACTGGACTGCCTGGGTAAACAAACCAACAAAAACAACAGCAGAAACAAACGACACCAACAACAAAAGACCCCAACAACAAAACAACTGTCCTTAGAAGTTGAAAACATAGTATTCTGTTATGCTTGTGACTGGTTCTCTAGCGTTGCTTCTCTTGTATTAGGATCATTATAACTTTTCATCAGACCTGGAGAGCAGAAGTTGAGTCCCGTACAGTATTACAAAAGCCCAGACTACTTGCCAGTAAAATATTTGGTGGATTCAGGATTTGAATTCACTGCAACTCTGTAACTTTACAAATATGAAAACAAAGAGGATGCTTAAAAAATGTCAGGGTAACATTCTTAGAGCAAATGGCATCAAAACAATTGTATAATGGGTTTATGAGTACACACACAACACTTTTTGGAACTGCAGACTCCTGAAGCACATCACTGAAGATAGAGCCTACATACAGTGAATTCAAGTATACTGCCATACCCTCATGTTTTTTACTTAACTTTTGTGAAATCACAGGTGGCTTCTGATAAAGGTTGAAGAAACTTTGAAACAGAGTGAATAGAACCACATACTGTGGGATTATTTTAACCATTTTCAGAGCTTGGGATTTTCTCAGCATCCACAAAAACACTTATGTTAGTAGTAAAAATATTTGTATTTTTTCCTAGTGGGATCTTTAATAGCAATATTAATTTTCATTGAGCCAGTGCTCATTGATATAAATTTTATCTAATTTTTCTGCACCTTACAGCATTAGAAGAACTTTTGTATGACCCGGCGTAACCAGTTAGAACTTCAGTGTGACTATGTGCTATTGCCTTTTTAATTATGAGGTACTGAACCATGTGTTGAGAAGCTACGATCCAGTCATAGGAGCTACAGCTCATATGTGTATGCATTGTATTGGCATTGGCAATTACAGCTCGTTTGACACAGCTATGGCAATTAAAAATTGCAGAATCACAGGTAGCCTCTTTTCCAAAAGTAAGTATGTAGCTTGATTATACCACAGAAGTCCCAGTGGCCGAGTTAATTTCAAGACAGTGTAACTCATCAAACCACCAAATACACAACCGCAGGTGTCATGCCAAAAGGGTATTACGGAGTCTTATGGATCCTAATGCTGTTGATATTTGGTAACCACATACATGAAATGAAAGCCAGAATGGATGTTTAATTACAACTCACAAGAAAGGGGATTGTTGCTGTTTGCTGAGTACCTTGGCTTGAACCACTACTATCGAAGTTTAATTACTGTTTGGGAAAGGTCAGAGAATATCCATAAGAGCTTTATTAATAGTTCTGCTATCCATTTCTGTGGTAGCAATCTACCAAAAACTGGCTGCAATATGAAATTTTTCAGGTAAAGTAGCATGTCTATGACTCTCCAACCTGCCTAGAGACCAGGGTCGCAAGTAAGGACTTGAACCCATTTCATCTCAGTATCCCTGATAGTGCTGGCTGTAAGCTTGCCTGTCAGTCCTTGGGATATTCCTGCCTGTATCTACTGCTTCAATAAGTCCAGATTATTTCCTTGGTTAATTTTTTCTATAAAGTTTCAGCCTTTGCCCAGGGAAGGCTTTGTGCAAGGAAGTTAGAGCACAAGTCCTCTGAGGAGCTGCTGGGGGAGCTGGGGCTGTCTGGCCTGGAGAAGAGGAGGCTCAAGGGAGACCTTATTGCTGTCTGAAAAGTTGTACTGAGGTGAGCTCTGGTGTGTTCTTACAGATGAGAAGCACCAGGATGGGAGGAAATGGCCTCAAGTTACACTAGGAGAGGTTTAGATTGAATATTTGGAAGGATTTCTTCACAGAAGGGGTTGTCAAACCTTGCAACAGGCTGCCCAGTCAAGTGGTTGACTCCCCATCCCTGGGGGCACTTAAAGGACACGGTTTAGTGGTGCACTTGGCAGTGTTAGGTTTGCAGTTGGACTCGCTCCTAAAGGTCTTTTCCAACCTCAGTGGTCTTCTGATTCCATGAAGTATGGAAGGGGTCCCTGAGGATGTGCAATGTCAATGACTGCTTCTAGCACAGCAAGTTGTTTTCAATTTTATTAATCAAACTGGTGCTTCTGCTGTAGAATTGAAATAGGATAAGATTATTCCCACCCCACCACCATTGACATGGAGTGATTAGTCTTAGTTGCAGTCTTCTATAAACAGTGCTCAGAAGTGAGTGCTGTAAGCTGTCGCAAGTTTTATTACCCAGTTTCATACAGATTCCATCCATGCAGTGCTGGGACACAGTTAACATCATTCAGGAAGCAGACACACAGTGCCATCAAGAGGGAGGAGAAACAGGCAAACCAGGAGACCTGTGACACGTGGTCAAGAGCTCCAAGAGAAGTATTCTCTGTAAGCAAAGGTCTTTCATGAAATACTTTGTTATTTTACAATTTTTGTACAACTTTGACTCAGATTGGCAGGATGCCACTGTTCTTTCTGCTTTCCAGATGACTCTGTGCAAGTTCAGATACCACTGTGACATTAAGGTGGCTTCTAGAGTTGTCAAAGTACCCCAAAGGCTTAGATATTTGGGGGATTTGTAGATACTTGGTAGTTACTGTTACTCCTTTGGTAACTAATACAGAGTGAAAAAGACCTCTGCAATATTGTTGCTGCAATCTCCGGTTCCAGGCTGAGTACCTCTTTATTTTGTCTCTGAAAGACCAATAATTTTTATTGCTAGCTACTGCACTGTAGTCCAACCTTATGCATTAACAAACAAAAAAAAATGTAAAATATACCTTCAATTCTATGCAGGAAAAAAAAAAATCAAACATCTACTCTGGATACCAGAGAAAAACAAGTGTGTGCTAATTTTGCTTTGTGGCTGTTTTTAGAGGCTATATTAGAGACTGAATATTTTTTTCTTTCTCTGTAAATATAAAACGCTAACACACTGTAGCTTTGCAGTATAATACCCCATGCTATAAATCACTATGCTGGTATGCCTCCAGTTAAGTGTCTAAGTTTTTACCATGTTAAAATTCTCAGTAATGCTAACAGTGGTCATCTAGAGCTATTTGACTGGAAAAAGAAAGGAAAAAATTAGCTATAAAATGCCTTGGGTTTGGTGGTCTCGAGCCTTCATATCTGCAATTTTATTCTTAATAGTATATTGAAGGTAAGAATATTGAAGCTGGAAACACTCCTGAAACCACTTTAACAGTACCATAGCACATAGAATGAGCTATCTTACACGTTTATTAGTACAGGAAGGTTTCTGCAGTCAAATCTCTTATACACACATTTTTTAAAACTGCTTGAAGAGGTCAAGCAGCACAGTTAAAAATCCCCATAGAAGAAACAGCAAGAAAACCAAAATACAGAAAACTATTTGAGCTTAACCTGAAGACTTGAGCACAATTTGTCTTCTAATCCTGTGTTCCCTGAGTAGCTACATTATTCCAACAAAGCCTCCTTTTTGGCTGGATGAAACTATTTAGCAAGTGCACTCTTCTGTTTCTGTCCACATAAAAGGTGGACAGAAGATGCATCTTTGCTCTCAAAAGATGCATCATTATGGGATGAGTTCTTAGTTTATACCTAGTCTTCACACCAGGATTTTTCATGTATCTCTCACTTTCCCAAATGTACTGGTTGTAGCCATTATATAAATACTGCTCTAATGAAATCAGTTAATTACATATACTGTGAGCTTGATAACTGAAAGTGGAATTCATCTCTCTCTTCTGTTTGAGAGCCGTGTGTGCTTCTAGTACAATTCTTCTCTCCTCATGTATAAATTTTCTTAAGCACGGTGTCAGACAATGGCTGATATCATGGAGTTAGCACTCACCAGGCTAGAAGCCCAAACTGTCTTACTGAGTTTCATGTACAAAGGCTGCTTCATGTACTGAAACTGTTTGCAAACCTTTGGTTTGATTCTACTTATTTACTTTATCCGTAGCTGATACTGGTTTGGTAGGAGCAGAGTGAGAAAAAAAGATTTTGTTAATTACAGGCATCAGTAAGATAGTGAAGGTACCAACTGCACCAGGAAAGCAAGTTGTTCTGACCAGAAATGAAAGAAATACTGTAAGTAAGAACCATGGATAATTCTTAAGTTTGGAAAATGGATAAATTATAACTGCTTGATAATGATTGTGTATTAGGACTTCAATTTCCATAACAGCTTTTTATTTCAACCCCATTTCTAGATGTTACAAGTAACAATAGCTCCACTGATAGCAGGATCCTTTGCTTTCTCCTAGATTCTAATCAGGCAAAGTCACCAGATTGAAGTTAAAAAAAAAGAAAAAAAGTGTTTAAAAGACTTTCCAAACATTAGTAGTCTCTGGGGAGTGCTCCTGTTACCCCTTCTTTCAATTACCAGATTTAACAAACATGAGTGATCATGTGTACATTGCTTTGTGGGAGAACAATGAGTTTTAAGTGCTAAGAAAAAAAACAGTGCATAGCCCACAGTGAGATACAGGTTACTTAATGCCAGTCCTAACAAATACAAATAAAGAAATATAAAGAAAGAAAGACCAAATTTTAAAAAGGAAAGTGAATAACCTGTATTTGTTATGGGGCCTAACTAAATCAGTGAAGTGGGGGATATAGAATTTCTTTGAGGTTTTCACTAGCATAGCTGTTCTGTAGGTCATACTGCCAAGTATACATGGAAGTACTTGTGTGAATGTGAATTATCCTTCACTTTTAATAAAAGAATTTTTTAAAATGTCCATTTATGGACCCTCTTGTCCTTAGGGTACAAGTCAATCAGCTTCTTTCTCCACAAAGCAATTTTAATAAAATGCTCCTGAAACTAGAGACAACAACAATAAACTAGGTTTTCTACAATAACTGCAAACTATTAATACCTACAAAGTTCATGACTGAGAAGCTCTTGTAAGCCAGAAAAATGGTTCAGACTCCTTTTATCTCTGACATACATGATTGAGTCACAGAGAGAACATATTAAAGAAGACCCTTTTATCCCCAGTATTCCAATGACTCCTCCTCCATCCAGTCTTTGGAGAGATGGCTAACTGAACTATTTATTCAGCTCTTGAAGTCAGTTCAACAAATAATGTCACGGCACGCAGTGTGAAATCATATTTACAACTACATCTCAGAACCCATCATGTATGGGTTTCTCTGTATGTGTAGATAAACGTAGGAAGAAATAGCCTTAATTTAATGCAAGTAAAAACATCAGTACTATTAATGAAACCTATTAGCATATTCATTTACACAACAGTATTTATCTACAGTATAAATCTTAGGATGTTAAACACTTAATAGATTGATAAACATGATTTTCAGTTCCTGATTTCAAAGCTTTATACTGTTTCATTGGCCAGCTTTTACCAGCTGGAGAGCTTCTTTAGAGTGGCAGATACTTTCGCTGAAATTTTTTTACTGAGGAACTTATGAATTCTGAACATCAGATCTTAAACTGGTCATAGTGATTAGAGGATTTGGTTTTGCTGATGACAACAAAAACACTGTGCTTTGATCAGAAGCTTTGAATGGCTCTTGAGTGCCCTGGCACTAAGTACCTAATATGAGGTACCTTACTGAAAGGTTTTTCATATAATTCCCTAAAGGTTTTGCCTGTGTGAAGATGGTAGGACTTCCACATAATGATTGTGGTGAAGTGGCTAATCTAATTGTGGAATCAATCTATTTCTCCAAAAAATCTCACTGAAATAGGGACAACTATTGTCACAAGCTCACTGTCCTATACAGTCCTAATGGCTCCATTCAAGTATCAGAAGTTTTGGAACTTGGTTTCATGGTATGGAAAATTATGAAGATGCTTCAGTTCAAATTGATTTTTCTCATGAAAGTTGGTCCAGGTGGCAGAAGTACTACCTAGCTTTGTTTGAGGTAGTCCTGAGGAGCAAGCAACACCTTATGCACAGTTAGTGCTGACTTACTGCTTAGTTCAAATTCCAGAGTAGGATGAGCAGCTCTTTCAGGCAGCTTCACTGCCAGACTCATCAGGGCTTTCTGGCTGAATTCCATGCTGGTGTAGTCACTCAAGAGTGGTACTGTAAAGGAAGCAGTACCTTCTTCACTTGTAACTGCTGTTGCAGGGATTTCTTCATGCCTCAGGTTTATGTCTACGTTATTGCTAGGTTCTTCTGACTGGCAAGTGTCACCTGTGCTGTCTTCATCATTTGTAAAGAGGCCAAGCTTCAGAGGAGCCTTTGACTCATGCTCTATGACAAAAAGACTGGTGGTATCATTGTCTGACAGGGCCTGAAGAAATGACTTTGAAGCAGGTTTCCAGTTAGCCTGTGAGACAAAGAAAGGAGAAAGAATAATATGCTAATTAATCCACTTTATCTCATCTTTGGTTTTAGAAACACGAAGGATAATACTTACTTCCCTAATTAGAGAACAATCTTCTCATCTTCCATATTATTTAAGCAAAGTTTTTCTTGCTTTTTTATGTACTTGGGACCAAATATATTGGTGATGAAATGTAAGCCTCATGACATGCTGTTCTGAGACCCACAGCTTTCGAAAAGTTTAACAAATGTGTTACTATAAAAAGTGCGCAGCTTGAACAGCAGCCAGACAAGATTAAGTTGTCAGCTGCTGCAAGCAGTTTGTTATTAAATTTAATGCCATGTTGTGATCTAAGTATGCCCAGGGTAGCTAGTTTTTGCAAATTCTGGATGATTAAATGGAGAACAGTTGGTAATACCACAAATCCTTTTCCACTTAGATTGTTCTTCTGGGTTTGCCCACTTTTGCCATAATATTTTTAAATTATGGGCACACTGATATGGCTATTAAATTTTTCTTTTTAAATTTCCTTTCTCCCCCACTTTTCCACCCCAAGTTGCTCTAAGTTTGTTTATACTTTTATGGTTCTTTTGCAAGAAATAAGTTAGTTTGTATTGGTTTTTATTTTCTTTCTTCTTATCTGACTGGGAAATGAGAATGCTCTTCTTTGAAATCTCAGCAATCTCACATAAAATATCTCTACTATTCTCAAGCTCTGAACTTGCCACATTTTAATCTGTATTAAAGTGGAAGAAAGGAAGAAAACAAGTGAGGAAGTCCTGATCTGCAATATGAAAGTTCATACTTGCACTGTAGCAGGAAGCAATGCTGATGTTCAGCAAAACGTTTGTTTATCAGCACATTGTAAGGGTCTTCTGAAATTTTGTTCCTGATTACTTAATTCTGTGTCCCAGTTTTTCCAGTATCTGGCTTGTAGATATCTACTAGCTAATGCCTGAAACTTGACGAGATAGAAGTCTACTTTGTTAAAGCTCCCAAGCTGGCTTGAGAAATGAGGTCTTCAAGTGTCAAATTATGTTCAGGTTTGCCAGAAAAAGAGATTTCAGAAGGAAAGCAGCACAAGTTCCTGCTCCAAAGCCATAATGGTAGGTAGACAAACTTAGTTGTTAACTTTTAGACAAACTTAGTTGTTCTAAAAAGGACTTTTAGTATCAGATGCCTGGAAAACTGGAGCAAGAACTTGTTTTAAAGGGGGAAGGTGAGAAGGGGAAGATGCAAATAAGTCCACTAATAGTGGTTCAATAATGTAGTCTCCAGCAGCTTCTTCTCACAGCTGTAGTTCCTTCAAACAGCTGATTTCTGGGTGCTTTATTAGTGCTGAAATTCGGGTATACTTATCAAAGAATATGGGAAACCTGCGAGGAAGTTCTGAGTACACTGCTGGACCTTGGTGCCTGTTGACTAGGAGGTGCTCCTCAGACACCAGCTGACCAGCCAGAGCCCCTGGATTGCTCCAGAGGCAAGGAGAGACTGAGGGGTGAAGACCAGACTTCAGAAAACACCATGTACATTGTCTCTGTCATGAGACTTCCACGAAGTTAGGCCATGATTCTTTACTTTGTATTTTGAGTAACTTGTACATAATAATCAGCTCCAGTTGGTGAAATATGGCTGGATAAAAAGCAAAATTTCTTTCCTTAGACTCATTCTCCTCCTATTCAGCTTTGATTTGTTCTTTTAAGAGCCATACCGTTAAAAATGCTGTACAATGTACTCAAAGAAATCTGAGACCTTTATTAAATTAAAAAGTAGGTACTGCCTCTGTCTAAACTTCCCTCCCACATCCTGTATTTTGACTGTTTTTCTAGCTTCCCAGCTGTTGATATTAGACATTTTCTAGGGTGAAGTGTGAACAGACTAATTAACTAGCATTACTCATTGATCAGTAAGAAAGGTCTGCCCTATGTATTTTTTCACACCATCAGAAGAGTACTTGCCATTTCTTGGAGTGCACTGCTGTTTCTTGGGCTTGGTACACTGGGCCAGCATGACATTTTCAGCCTGTAAAGAAATTTTCTAAATTTGTCAGATTAAATGACTGACATTTCCTATGCATTTAAATTAACTACCATTTATACATGGTATATTGACATTTTCACAACCATGAAAACAAGGTGTTCTATAGAGACTTTTAAACATAATGCTAAATAAAAGCTGAAGAACCAAACTTGGTATTCTACACTTAAATGCTGAGTTATCAGCATCTTTGTTTAATGACAAAGGAGCTGTAACAGGTGCTGGTAATGTGGTCCCTTTCTATACATTCAATAATCCTAATTTGTTATCATTTCCACAAAACCTCCATCTTCCTTGAGGGCTTTGGGACACACGGGAGAAAGGTTTTTTCAGTAAATATTTGCTCCTGGGCTTCTTCTTAGAAGTTTGCTTTCCCTCAAAAAATAAAAAATAAAATAAAAAGAGCAAGACTATTGCACTGTGTTCGGCACTGGTGGACTGGAAGGGGCTCTACAGGGGACAACACAGCTCCTGCTCTTTCCTGATTGTTTTGAGTTTAGCTCTTTCTTGAAGGTATTACATACAGTATCTCCCTACTATAAGTTAAAAAAAAAAAAGCCTCAACACAGCTGTGAGAGGGGATGAGAGTTTAAGTAGCCCCATTACTCTGCCTTAGTGTTGACTTCAGTGTCTTCCTGTTTTGAAATTAAATATAGACTTCATTAGCCCTAGAGTACTTTTTCTGTGTTTAGGCTGTAGTTTGAGGTGAGGACTGAGGACTGAGGCTGTAGAGCTACTGAATCTGCTTGCTGATCCTGTGAAGATAGGTGTTTGGCTGGCTGTTGGGTCCTTTCTCACAAATCAAGCAGGCAGTTGAGCTGAGGAGATCACTGGGACCCTTCATCTCAGTTCAAGGTGTTCAATATTCCCACAGATTGACAAATTTAAGTGCTGTTTTGTAGTGCTACCTGTGTGTAGGGATCCTGTGTGCTGCTTGGTTGTTTTGTTCTTGGGTTTTTTCTCTATTCTTTCTTATTGGGCCCAGATACTAAAGTGTGATCTTACGTTTAACACAAAATTTGCTTTAGGTCAAAACTTCTGTGTAGGTCTCAGAATTTCTTGTCAAAAATGCTGGATCAGATACATAACAACTTAAAGTCTGTTTCCCAATGGCAAGGAAGGAGTTTAAGCTAAAGCAGGCTACACCATACTGTGGCTTTCGAGCCACAGGTTGGACCAGCTGTCCTTTAGCAGCTGTGCTTTCATTTTTGGAGGGTAGTGTTTCTAAACAGGAGAAAAAAGGCAGTTAGCATTCTAGGACATCCAAATAGTAATATGAGTGGTTGTATGTAATTCAGTTTGTCAGAAAATTAATATTAGAACCCATTATTAGGCAAATGATTTTCTTTTAGTGGTAGCACATGCCCCTGATATTGTACCTCAATTTTTGGGGGCAATACTTTATTATTGCAGAAAATAACTTCTCCTAAAATAAGAGGACCTTAACCACATCTTACAGGCACCTTTGTTATTCTTTCTTCTTCCTACTCTTCTATATATTACTTCTTCTCATTATGTGCTTATGTGCATAACTTATACCGTTAATATTCAAATGTGTTTGCAAGAAATTTCTTAGATGGCTGCTAGAATTTAGTTTTGTATTTCTATAGAATTCACATGATTATCAATTGGGAATGAAAGAGAAAAATAATCAAATGTATGTTTTTTCAATATATATAGCATATTCACCCCTGTGAGCAATTATCTTTGCTCTTTTTTTGTGGTGTCTAAGACAGAAGATAGTCAGATAACAGCCTCAAAAGCAAAAAATTATCAATTTTTTATGAACTATTTTAATCATCTTGTAATTGCTCTCACTGTGAAATGACTGTGGTGGCTTTTGTGTTGTGTACTTTTTGAGTTGCGGCTTTTAATGATAGAAAAGGCCCAGTACTATGAAACTCAGAGTTAAGCAAAAAGAGTGCAGTTATAAATTTCAGTCAATATTCCCTTCTTACCTTTTAAGCACCAGAGAACAAGTGAGAGGTGCAAAGACAAGAATGAATATCATGCTGAAGAAAAGGCCAGTCATAAAACTTTCAAATTCTCCTTTATCTGATGAGAAACAGAAAGATTGAATCAGACTTGTGGTGTCAAGTACAGAGAAGTCATATTACCTCCATGAAAGAAATATTTCAAACAGAAGTCTAGGCAAACTTTACACAAGTTCTGGAATTCCTCTAAGTAAAATCCAGTCAAAATTAGACCAAGAATTCTGTGGGAGAGTGTGAGGTTTTCCAGGTTTGTATTTTTAAGATATCTAGGTACCATGGAGTTGCAGAACGGTTGGTAGCAGAAGGCACCTCTAAAGATCATCTCACACAGGTTCACCTAGAGCAGGTCACACAGGATTACATCCTAGCAGGCTTTGAATATCTGCAGGGAAGGAGACTCCCCAGCCTCTCTGGGCAGCTTGTTCCAGCACTCTGTCACCCCCAGAGTAAAAAGTTCTTCCTCATGTTCAAGCGGAAACTCCTGTGTTTCCAAGTCATGCATGAACAAGGTAAATAATACTGGCTTAGTATTGAACCTTGGGAGATACCACTCAAAACAGGCCCCCAACGAGACTGCTCCACAGATCATGACCTTCAAAGTTCTCAATTCACCTCACTGTCTACTCATTCAACTTACACTTGCTCAGCTTGCCTATGAGGATGTTATGGGTGACAGTGAGAAAAGCGTGCTGGTGCCATGGTAGGCAACATCCACTGCTCTCCCCTCATCCCCTCAAGCAGTCATGCTGTCTCTGAAGACTCTCAGACTGGACAAGCATGATTTCCCCTTGGTGCATCCATAGTGATTGCTCCTGATAATCTTTCCCTCCACATGCATAGAGATGACATCCCGGATGAGTTGTTCCATCCGCCTTTCCAGAGATGGAAGTGTTGCATCCTTAAGTGTACCATAAACACTAAAATAAAGTAGTGTTCTAACACCCAATGCTGTTATGTGGGCTCCAGCTTGTTTAACAGGTCAGGGCCCTGATGCAAGTCTGGCTCAATAAGAAATTATTGGAGTGAAAGTGTCTTTTAATCTGTTTCAAGATTTACTTTTTTTTTCTTTTTTTTTTTTTTGTGATAACACCTAGTCCTGATAGTAATAATAATATGGTTTGTGTATTTGGTTGCTTCCTGTTAAGAAGAGGAAGACAATTTTATCTATAATCAGCCATTTCAAATCAGCCATGTTAATCCTTGTTACAAACCTATGTCTCCTATTGCCTATGTTAATACCTACTTGAGACATTTCCCATCAACACCCCACCTGCCTGAAGAAGACAATGTATTTGAAAGGTTAATGAAGGTTGATAAAGTGCTCAGGCAGTGAGAGCAGTGTGGCTAGTACAGGAACCAGAGCAGACTGTGTTGTTAAGAGAGAGTTGATGCTGAGGTCTTCTTTATAAATGGCTACATGAAAAGTTTAAAAATAATGCCAGTAAAGTGTGGTCAGTTCATGATTGTGTTTATGATACTCTCAAACCATGTTTGTAAAAAGGCCACTTTCTATTTTTTTTCTTACCCATCCCCCAACAAAAATGTCTATTTTTTAAACCAAATAGCTACCTAATTTTTATTTAAAAATTATTTGGAAAGCTGGAAGTTTCTTTGTTGCTGAAAAAGACTTTTATAGCCAAGAAACACAAGATTCTTCTAATGGATTAAGTACCTGTGGAATGCTGGGGAGGACAGAAGTATTAAATTTAATGTTTATATTCAATGTAAGTACTTCAATGTTTAAAGTGTTGCATTAATTTCATTCTGCATTTTTGTTACTTTACCAAACAATTGGATACTCTCCAAATATATATTTGGTAGAAGAAGTGGAATAAAGTCCTGCAGAAAAGCTCTAGGGAGATACTTCAATATTTTGTGTTTATAAGAGAAAGGTTTTCAGTGTGGGGGAAAAGGGGGTGCAAACACTGTTGAATTCAATGAATATTTTAGATTTCTTTCCTTTTTTGTTCTGCAGCACACTTTTGACTATTCCATTTTTTGGTTTTATACCTCTTTCACTTAATACAAAAAAGCTGTTGAGGGGAGAAACCATTTGCATACTTCTGTCTCTGAATTTCACAGGTTACTGATACCATCTTAGCCTGTTCTTTTCCTTTTCTATTAAGAAAGCTTCAATTAAGTGAAGCTGCGGTCAAACAAAAAAAAAAAAAGCCCCCGGCAGTGTTAGTTTTAGTTTCACTGATGGGGTGTTAAAATATTTGAAAGACTGCGTTTGGCCAACCCTATATAATTACAGTATTTGAAGCTTTGGAAATGAAAGTCTATTGATCTTCTTAACCTACCCAGGCACCTTTTAGAAAAGCAAACTTTTACCAGGAACGAAAGGACTTTTACTTAAAATATACTTAAATTATTGGAAAACAAAAGATATTTTGATTAGTTGTCATGCACAATAGGAGCAATTGAAAAGTACTTAGTTTTTTATAGTTAGTGTCTCGGGAAGCCAGTTTTATGTAACTGGTCAGGATTTTGCTGAGAGCAAAGATGATTGAATTTTACTAGCCAGAGGCAGAAATTTATGACAGAAATCATCAGTAAATAAAGGTATGCATATGTAGCTAGGATAAAAAGACCAGAAAATATTTCAGAGTTGAGGAACCCTACCTAAGACTTCTCTGTATGTTCGGTACTAAGATACAGGGAGAATTGCTCTATGATGAATAGTTTGCCTCTAACACGAACAATTTTGTGTGTTTGCTCTCAGTAACCAAAAGACTGAATAATGAATCTTGTATGTGAGCACTCTGACTACTTCAAAAGCAGGAAAAGGTAGAGAACAATAGCATGTAGAGAACATAAAGCAAGGATTTATGCTGTGCAATGCAGATGCATTGAGGTTCCACAATACCATATTTTGGAGTGCTGAAAGGCTGTGAAAAAGTCAGAGGTCCCTCTCCAGCATTAGTGAATCCTGAAATCTGTACACGATAGATGGTTTTTTCCTTCAGTCCAGTAAGGTGGTAACTTGTGGTAGAAGAATTGAGAGTAATAGCTGAAATGCAAGAGGGTTTGGGGAAGGAGATGATTAGATGCAAAGTTTACATATTATTACTTATGGCAGAGAGACTTTCCACTACAGGCCAGAAGGAAAATACTACTTCAAAAGAAGTTGGGAGATCTTTTTTGGTAGAAAACTCAAGTTGTTTGAATTCATAACTATTCATTTATTTCAATGTGTAGGAGTTTCATCATTTGTGGTTTGTTAAGGTTGGAAAAGGCCTTTAGGTCACCAGATCGAAAATTAAACACAAAACCTATCGATTTAAAAAAATGTTTCTAAAAGTAAATTAATAATGGTGTCTTTGGAAACATGTAAGAAATAAAAACTGTTAACTGAGTTGAAATATGAAATATATAATGTCCTAAGTTCTATAAAAAGGCTCAGACTCCACCTTGGATGAGTTGAAATGACAAATAAAAGTATTGTGACTGAAATATTAATACTTCAGAAACACTGAAAGTGTTATCTTCTTTAAGTGTTACTAGAGAATTCTGCAATAGTCTTAGAAATGTGATTTTTAAGGAAATAGCAGTATTTAATTTGAGGTACTATCTAGAAAATTCTAAGAATTCATGGGAGCATCTACAGCATTTAAGGTCTAACCGGGAGCTGACTTTCAAGAGCACTCAGTTTGCACAGAAATCCTAAATAACTCAGAACGTCCTGTAACAGCACTTAATGGTCTGAATGAAGCTTTTCTTTCATGGCTCTGAGCTGCTGCTGTGTTCTGAGCAATGGTGACTTACCTAGAGTATTTTTCCTTGATAAATCTGTGTAGCTGATCCTGTATCCCTGGAGAAAGCCCAAACAGTCTTCAGCAGCTATTTTGTTCCACTTCACAAGTGCAGAATGCTTTGTGATATTCAGAACTGTCACATTAGTGGGACCTGTCTTAGGAACTTAAAAACCCCAGGTAATTATTTTAGTTCTGCATCAATACTTTTGCAATAGACACATAAGACTGAAACCTAGTTGCTTCCTAGGGAGTTCCTTGCCAGATTTTAAATGCCATAAATACAATGTAAAGGGTGCAAAATGAAAGAGAAATCCCACAGAGTAAAAACACTCCTCCTAAGCAATACCAAAATAGGTAGGGATTGTGACTCTCTCATTACAAACATTTTACTCCTATAGCCACAGCTGTACTCATTTCGTCTTGCAATGTAAGACACTACCAAACTGGGATTGCAAAATCTGTCTTTGACCACAACTAAAACTGAGCTACATGGAGTAGAAGCTCTGAGTTCCTCTTTCTGTTATTTCTGGTAATGTCATGTGTAATAAAATTATTTCTGCAGACTTGTCAGTAAGGAACAGGATTCAGGTCATTCACTGCCAGGATATAACTGCTAAGACCAAAGGCAATGCTAACTGAGGAATGCTGTTCAGTCATCTAGAAAAGAAATTTTGTGTAGCCTTCCTTTTATGGCAAAAAGTACGCAAAGAAGCACAAAAGATGAGGTTATAAAAAGGACAGAAATACCTCCTTCGACAGAGTAAAAGTGGGTCACTCCAAAAGTCTTTTCAGGTCTTACAAAGCTTTCACACTGACACACATCAGATGCATGTATCATTATTTTGTACAATTTATATGGCTGAAAATTCTCTGAAAAACAAATGAAGGTAGATCAGAGTTTAATGAAAAGTTATAAATTACAGAGAAGTAATGAAAAGTTATAAATTTCAGAGAAGAAGAGGAAAGAAAACAACTTCATAGTTTTTCTGTATAGTTCTTACTTTCTGAGATTCGAAACATAGAATAAGTTTACAGTGCTTTACACTGAGTGCAAAATATGTACATCCTCCTTCAGGGTCTCTAGATGCTTAATGCAAACTATTTAAAGAGCAGGACAAGACATAACATGGGTTATCTTTTAAAAGATGACAGATCTGTTTTTAGGCTCTCTCTGGGAGGCATTAGCTGCCAAAGGGGAAATTGGGAACTAAAATGGCTGGAGATATGTTAGTTCAAGGATATGTCTTTTCCACTCAGCTAATTTGTATAAAACCAAGCAAAATAAGTAGATGTAATGTGTCAGTGTAGGTGTTGCAGAAGGACCAAGGAAAACAGTGTATTCATTAACTGAAGCTAAATGTTCTCTATTGTACATAAAAGCCTGTCCTGAATGGCCTTTGCAAGAGTCACCTAACTTGACTTTAATCAAGGTTTTCAATGTCTGTCCCATGAAGAAACCCCTGACTGCTGCCCATCACGCCTAGCTTGGTAAGCAGGATACTGGAGTTGAGGACTTAAGCTTTGACAACAATAGCCATTTGGATTAAAAAAAAAGATATTAATTGTAGGAAGACTGTAACAGAGCAGTTTATATTTAAAGATAAGTTTACCTAGGCACAAGGTAAAAGTTTTGGATTTTTTTTTTAAAGCCAGAAATGTATAGGTCTGCCTGGAATGTGGGGAAGGAGAGACACTGTACCTGCAGCAGCAACTTAGCTGCATTTCTTGCCCAAATGTGACCAGAAGAACCGTACTGAAAACTCTGCTTTTTATCTGCCTTGGTATTGCTGAACACTAGATGATGTCTTAGCACTGGACAAAGATTAAGGGTTTTGCTCATCTGTCTGAATCTTCAGTTTGCTGCTAGAAATAGAATGAAAAATCCTTCCCTCCCCAACCAAATATGACCAATGAAAGGGTCATATGAAAGGGTGCCTCAATAGGAGATGAAGTGGTTACTGTTACCTAGCGTGAAATTTCCAGTGGTTGCAGTTACTATTTTCATTTGCATATGCTCTTTACCAGTGCCCCAGTCAACCACAAAACATTTTGGATTGTATTCTGGAGTCCAGGTGACAACTGCATTAGTTCCCTGGCCTTTGACATGGATTTGACCAGGTAAGTCTGTGAACAAACAAACAGAGATCAGTAAATAACAAAGCAGTTTTCTCTTCTATTTTTTGCTTTCTCCCATTTGCTATTTTTGGAAGATTATTCATTAAGTAGTTATCCTTGCAAGTGACTTACGTATCACAGTAAGGATTCCACTAGTGCATCAATAAAGGAAACTTTGCATTTGGTACTTTGCAAGGGTGTCTGGGGGCTCCAGTGTTGATTGCTGTTCATGACTTTTCCATGTTTCCAGTTGCTGGGAATTAAATGGCTGTTCCAAACCCCTGGAAGAGGAAGCCTGGTGTTGCTAGATAACCTCCTGTGAGCCACTAGTAACTGCTATACATAGAGCAACTGTGGGATAGTGCTTGCCTGGACAGGGGAGGAGGAGAAGGGGCTAATGATGGATCATAGCTATATAATTTCGTATTTCATATATTTTGCCTTTTTTTTGGATGGATTTTAAGTATTCTGACATTTTAAAAGACAGACTATCAAACTAGGAAAGACCTTCTGATTGACACTAAGGAAGGAGAGTAGCAACCTCTATTTTGGAGTATGAAGTGGACCTTGTGGTAGACATATATATTCTCCATTTTATCTCCTGTCTGAAAACCAATGTAATAAAGGCAAAGAAAAGAAAACGGCTGTACCAGCTGAGGAAAAGTTGTGTATGTTGAGAAGGAATTTATCTTGGGAATGCACTTAAGCCAAGTGTCTTCCCAGTAATTCATGATGGATACAGAGAACCTGCACAGAAATGAAGCCAAATGGAAAGAAATGTCTTGAGAGAGGCTGAGAGGTTCAGCAGATAACTAATAGTCCAAAGGTGGCCTCAAGTGATAATACCCATTTCATCAGAAAAGAGCTAAGGGACTGAAACATAAGGGCAAAATCAAGTTGTTCCCTCTTTGCAGGGAAAAGGAGAACATAATGAGGGGAGTGTGTTAGCAAATGAAAACGGTATCAGTTGCAGCTATCTGAAGATCAATAAGGGTACTTACACACTTCTTTACTTGTGAATGCCATAGCTTACTTAAAAAAAAATAAAAGGCAAAACAAAACACACCTCGCCCCCCTCCCCCCAAAAAAAGACAACAAACCCAAACCAAACTTACTGTGGAAGAAAGAGGTTTTCCAAGTATTGCAATAAACTACCTCAAGGTTATAGATCATTAAACCAGCTTATATTATGAGGAAAATATTGTTATATAGTTTAACTGTTTAAATGAAAAAACTGTATATTTAGCTGCATCACAAAATTATGTCTCCATTAAAATGTGACATGTACATCCTATCTGTTCCTCCTCCCATGTTCCTGTCAGAGTAATACTGAAATAAAGGACAGTAGAGGTTTCCTAATAGTTACTGAGCTCAAAAAACTTCGGTTTGCACATAGTTCTATGAAAACTTTTTAAACCACTGACACCTACTTAATGTTGAGGACCGTCCATAATGCATTTTTCCTGGTAGATCTGGCACACAGTAATTTCTCTAGCTTGAGAAAGCATAAGTGCTAAACTGAGTATTAAATTGCGAAGTCTGAAATAACTTCTGTTGAAATTGTTTCTGAAGAAAAAATACTGACTGTCACCATGGCAAAATACCAGCATAAAATATATTCAAGAGAATGCTTTAACCTATTCTGAATTTGTCAAAAAGTAGCCTGGTAGATTGCACATGAAAATTCTCCACCCTTCTAGTGGAAGAATGATAAGGTAAGTACCTGTTGGAGAGAATTCTGGGACAAAGTAGATGGCTTGTGGAGATTCTCCTGCTTCATTATAGGCGGAAATATTAATTTCATAGTAAGCCATGGAGAGATTTAGAAGAATTTTTCTGTCCTTGAGAAAGATGCGATTTGGTGAGTCACTGCAATTGTTGGGTATTCTTTCCACATTAACAAAATATCCAAGGATATTTTTGCTTTGTGTTGCCTAGCAAAAGGAAAAAGATTATTTTCTATAAATGTTGTTATGTCCTGTGCAGAAAACCAAGAGGAATTTAACTGTATAAACAAAATATAACTTCTAACGATGGGAATAAAATCATACTGTTTTAATTAGATCATTAGGAATCAATGAAGCAAAGCATTTCCTTGAAATTAAAAGCATGCTTAAATTGAGAGGATTTAAGCATAGGATTAAGAATTTCCCTTAATTGAGATCGTAGCTGTGTGTATCCAATTAGTAATAACAGCAGTGAAGCAGCTGTAAAGTTCTCTGTGTTTCACTGGAACATATCCTTCATTATTAGGAACTTGAAAGTTAATGAGAGGTGTTTAATTGAAATTTATGCCTCTGGGAATCGTCATCTACTAGAGCTTGGTTAGGTATCTGGTCTCTTTAAAGAGAAATGCTAGTAATTACACTACAAATTTGAAACATGTTAAATATCCATTGATAGAAATTTCTATTGGTGGTTCACTCATTATTTTACTGTACTAATCTTAATGAGAGATTGGAAAATGAGTGCACAGAAATGGAAATTACTGCAATATAGATAGAAACTTAACTCCATACATGAAGGCCTGTGAATTCTTCAAGGATTATTTCTGATAACAAGTTTGTCTGTTCTTTCGGGCACAAAATTAATAATGTGTAGATACCACAAAGCTGTGAGATTGGGTTATCTTAATTGGGTACTTTTGGAGTAACATAGACAGGAAGGCATTTATTCATTTAAAAACCCATGTCTTGAGAGGAATTTCTGATAAAATTGAAAGCTCTTAAAATGAAAATAGATGTTTTTTCCTGGATAGGGAGGGAAGATTTAATAATTTTTCAAGTTTATAAATTGATGTATTTTTGCCTTGCTCTTTTCTAGCACCTAAATGACCAGCATGCAAATGCAGGGAATTCTGAAGCAAGTGAACAATATCCCATGCCTTTTGTGAATGCAGTGTATATAATGAATACAATGAGAAATTCTGGTTTTCCTGGTAATGTAATAAATTAGTAACATATACACAAC
>WBMV01002779.1:0-13223 GCA_013396655.1 Campylorhamphus procurvoides | reverse complement strand
CAACAGAAGGTACACAGACTCGAAGTGAACATTACCTCCCACTTCAGAAGAACTCTTCTTCTTCCTGGAGAGATTCGTGTAGTTACATTATATGATATTCTTGGCTTATTCACGAGTTCTAGTAAATGTAGAAAAAGATGGAGACATGCACTCATATGAATCATTCTGATGTTCATATTTTCAACAGTATCTGAAAATACTATTTCATATGAAAAAAGATTTGGAAAGGATTTTACATTCATGCTAATTTGAAGTAGGATAAAACTACATTTTACTTACTGTGAGGGACCAAAATCTCTTTACTCCAAATGCAAACACAGTTGAGACCATCATTGGCTATGCATCTGAGCTGAATAATGTATGAAGACATAGCATTTAAATTCAAAATGGTGATATTGACAGCATTGTTTTCTACACGCACCTAAAAGAAAACACTTAATTTATGTGGCAGCAATAAAATATAATCTCATAATAATAGTTTTCTCAGCCAAAGACCAAACTTCTGATTGTAGCTGAAAGTAGGTGTTCCTATCATCAAATAAGAATTACTGCATGTTTTAGCCACGGTTTTTTCATTCTTCCAAGGTAATGCCCTCTTTTTTGTGAACTGGTCCTATTCTGTCAGGACAGTAAGCAGCCATATGGGTCTAAATACTCCTTTTAAAATCTATTAGACATGACATGTACTGAAAAATAATAACTGACTTAACTTTGGGCCTTGTTGGCATTCTCAAGAACAAGATGTCAAGGGGAAATTAAATATTAAAAAATCCCCTTGCTCTCAAGAACAACAGCATGTCTAAATAGATCCATGTGAGTAATATGGTGAAGGTCATGACAGGACTGAATGTGTGGCTGGCTATGCCTTAGCACTGCAGAAGTAATGTGCATCTGCAGCTGATGATGGCACTGGAGCTTCAGGACTATACAAGGAATGAAATTTTTCTTGAAACAAAGACGCCACCCACATTTAAGGAAATCCCTGACCTGGAAACTAGGAGAAAATACAATGGAAAACTGTTATTAAATGCTTATTTTACACTCTTTACCAGATGTCCATTGACAGCTGCCATCAGAGCACAGTATCCTGTATTAATAGACCTTTTGTTTGGTAAGTTCTAGACATTGTGGTTTTTGTAGAAGTACTATTGCAGATTGAAATATTTGTGTTAACATTTGTTTGCTGTAACGTTTTGTTTTCTTAATTATATATTTCCTAAAAAGACACATGAAAACCCAACCAAACAAAAAACCCCTAAAACCAACAAAGACCCACTATAAGGTGACCAGCTCTTTCTCTCAATTTCTTCAGTGCTTTATTTTTTTATTAGAGTTAATTAATTAACTTCTGTGGCAGTATACCCCACCCTCCACAACCTCCAGCCTGACATTTATTTCCTTTAACACTGCTCAAGTGATAACCACCACTGGCTGTCATAATGGGTGTGTCTAGTCTAATAATGGGTGTGTCTAGTCCAATAATGGGTGTGTCTAGTCTAATGAGCGAGGTCTACATCCAGCTTGAGGTGGATTCAGGGATCACAGATAACAACACAACAGCCAAGGCTAATTTGAATAATTTGTCCAACTCAAGCCAAGTTTGAAAGAAACTAATATCTGAATTGAACGTGCTAATATGTCTGTAAGTGAATTATCTTACACTTTAAATAGGGGACAGCCAAAGGCCTGCTGAATTCTCCTGCACAGCAACGGGCTGCACACAATTTCTTGACTAGGGACACCCCTCAAGGTTACTCCTTAAGGCCGAGAGAATACTTATCCCATCAGATACTTGATAAGTGAATTGGAAATTAGTGCACTAAAACTTTAAACTCTCATTAAAGGAATACAAAGAATTAATTGTTNTAAGGAAATCCCTGACCTGGAAACTAGGAGAAAATACAATGGAAAACTGTTATTAAATGCTTATTTTACACTCTTTACCAGATGTCCATTGACAGCTGCCATCAGAGCACAGTATCCTGTATTAATAGACCTTTTGTTTGGTAAGTTCTAGACATTGTGGTTTTTGTAGAAGTACTATTGCAGATTGAAATATTTGTGTTAACATTTGTTTGCTGTAACGTTTTGTTTTCTTAATTATATATTTCCTAAAAAGACACATGAAAACCCAACCAAACAAAAAACCCCTAAAACCAACAAAGACCCACTATAAGGTGACCAGCTCTTTCTCTCAATTTCTTCAGTGCTTTATTTTTTTATTAGAGTTAATTAATTAACTTCTGTGGCAGTATACCCCACCCTCCACAACCTCCAGCCTGACATTTATTTCCTTTAACACTGCTCAAGTGATAACCACCACTGGCTGTCATAATGGGTGTGTCTAGTCTAATAATGGGTGTGTCTAGTCCAATAATGGGTGTGTCTAGTCTAATGAGCGAGGTCTACATCCAGCTTGAGGTGGATTCAGGGATCACAGATAACAACACAACAGCCAAGGCTAATTTGAATAATTTGTCCAACTCAAGCCAAGTTTGAAAGAAACTAATATCTGAATTGAACGTGCTAATATGTCTGTAAGTGAATTATCTTACACTTTAAATAGGGGACAGCCAAAGGCCTGCTGAATTCTCCTGCACAGCAACGGGCTGCACACAATTTCTTGACTAGGGACACCCCTCAAGGTTACTCCTTAAGGCCGAGAGAATACTTATCCCATCAGATACTTGATAAGTGAATTGGAAATTAGTGCACTAAAACTTTAAACTCTCATTAAAGGAATACAAAGAATTAATTGTTCACATATAATCCTTTAGACATAAACCAGGTCTGGGACTACGTCTGGATCTGGCAGGAACTAACCCCCTGGGGCTCTCAGAATACTTTTAGAATGCAAAGGGAGCCTTTCTGAGGATCATGACCCAATTAAAGGGTTTCCCTGACAGTTCTGTCTGACTTTGTCCTTTACGCAGTAATCAAGTGTTCCTTAACATCTACTCTTATTAAACCACTGTCACATTTACAATCAAATTTTACTAGATTTCTGTTTTATATCAATGAACATGTTGCTATTTCTTTCTTATGAGTAAAGCATATTATTCCATCAATGACAACTTTACATACTTTTGCTAATAGAAAAGCTTGGTCACAAAAACTCCCACTACACAAAATATTACAGAAAGACTCCAAATCTCCTACAGAAGAACGTGGAAGTGGAATGGATTTAAGATCCAAGTGTTAAAATACGTTACAGATACATCAATCCTGCTCCTGATAAACACTATTTCTCATTTATATCAGCTTTATATATGTTCTGTGCTTGTATGTCCACACTCACCCTTTCCCTCCAGTCCCATCTGTAAGTGTAGCCTACATTCACTTGCTTAGGAAGAGATTACAGCTTAAATTCATAGGATCAGCTGGGGCATGGGAGATAAGAAATATTCATGACCTGTGGTCCTCAGTCATTCACATCACCCAGTGTGGTCGTCTCTATCAGTCTTTCACAGTACTCACATGAATCTCCTAATCTACCCTGTCTCCAGAACCTGTGGGACATGCAACTGTACTGCTCTTAACCCTCTATTCTTCCACATGTACCAGACCATCCACACATGGTTATCTATCTATTGAACTATTGGGTGGGTTATACTTGGGTAACTGGCTGTCCTGAAGTGGTCTAGGACTTGTATGCCAATGAACAAGGGGACACAGCCAAGACCTGAGCATTCTTTGTACCAAGGTGAAGCCTTTCTTGCATGGGCCTCTCACAGTACTACATCTGAAGTGGTTAAACAAACTGGCAGCCAGCTATGAGAGAAATGGGAGAAGTCTTGTGAAATAAAGGAAACAATGGTGATTCTCATAATTAAAAGGAAGCAAAGAGGCTCCTAACTGAGCAGAGACGACCAAGAAGTGGGAACTGTTGCTATTTAAGCAGTTTTCTTCTTGGGGTTTTGCTCTACTTGATAAACACATATTCTTCATAGTGCTAAGAATAACAGAGTTTGAAAAACAGACAGGTTCAGGGACACAGTGATACAAATCATGGACATTTGCCTCCCTGCTGGTGAGGCTTTTGTATGATAAGCTGGATGGCAAAGGGCAGGATAAGCTGTCATTGCTGCTACATGTAGATATTATTGAAATTATGATAGTTTTCCATCTCTTACTTAGTGCTTTCAGTTTTAAGTACTGTCCTGCTGCTGCATCTTATTGCATGTTCTAAAATGCATCTGCAACAGATCTTGTATCACACAGCATCTTTCTCTCCAAACCAGAGAGAGATGGATTTGACAGGTGTACTGGTAGTTGGATTAGGAATTGTTTGAATGATCACATCCAGAGGGCTCAGAGTCCCAGTGGGTATCAGTGAGAAGTGGTGTCCCTCAAGGGTCTGTAGTGGGACCAGTGTTATTTAATATATTCACTAGTGACATAAATGAAGAGATTGGGTGAACCCTCAGCAACTTTGCAGAGGACCTCAAGGTGAGTGGTACAGTTAACACACCTGAATGACCAGATGCCATCCAGAGAGACCTGGACATGCTCGAGAAGTGGGCAAGTGGACATGGGAATCTCATGTGGTTTAACAAGACCAAGTGCAAGGTACTGCAACTGGGCTGGGTTGACCTCCAGTATCAATACAGGCTGGGGTTGAACAGATTGAGAGCTGCCCTACCAGGAGGGACTTGGAGGTGCTGGTGGATGAGAGGCTGGACATGACCCAGCAATGTGCACTCACAGCCCAGGAAGTCAATTGTGTCCTGGGCTGTGTCCAAAGCAGCGTGACCAGCAGGGTGAGGGAGGGGATGTTGTCCCTCTAGCTTGAGCTGATGAGATCCCACCTGGAGTGCTGCATCCAGCTCTGGGGTTCTCAGCACAGGAAGAACATGGACGTGTTCCAGTGAGTCCAGAGGAGGGACACCAAATTGATTACAGGAATGGAGCACCTCTACTATGAGGAAGAGCTGAGGGAATTGGGATTGTTCAGCCTGGAAAAGGGAAGGCTTCAGAGTGACCTAGCTGCAGCTTTCCAGTACCTGAAGAGAACTTAGGAGAAGGATGAAGCAAGACTATTTACAAGAGCATGTAGTGACAGAACAAGGGGGAATGGGTTCAAAGTGAAAAAGAGTAGGTTTAGATTAGAAATTATGAAAAAAACCCCACATTACTGTGAGAGTAGTGAGGCACTAGAACAGGTTGCACTGAGAAATTGTAGATGCCCCATCCCCGGTGGTGTTGAAGGCCAGGTCAGACTGGGCTTTGAGTATTGGGTCTAGTTGAAAGTGTTCCTGCCCACGGCAGGGGGGTCAGAACTAGATGATCTTCAAGGTTCCCCTCCAGTACAAAATATTCTATGATTGTCTGATTCCATGATTGTATTGCAGAGGAATTAATTTCTTCCTTTTCTAAGAAGGATATCTGTAAAACTAGGGAAAAATAAAAGCGTGTTAGACTTGAATTTTTACCTTAAAAATCACAGCAACCTGATCTCTAATCAGTTCAAAAATTTAATGACACCAGCAAAAAGAGTGACGTTGTCTATCGCAGAAAGTATAAACCAGATTTGACTTTGCATGGCATTTCTGATATCCAGCTTTTGCATCACTGGTAGTTGCAGTGTCTCGTTGATGTGTTAATGAACTAGTTGACATGCTGTTCTATTCTATTCTGTTTAACACTATTAATATTTCTTTGCCAAAATGTTTAGGATTTGTTAGAACCAAGCTAAGTTATCGTTGTGGAATCTGTCTACAAATTGACTGCTAGCCATGCATCTTTGTTATCCCTGTTGTGTGTGATCTTCAGTACCATTCTGTTGATGTTCTGTTGGATGTGCTGTTGAGCTGATAGAGAGGCACCTCATTTTCTCATGTGATTGTCATCTGGAAGTACTTACCAGTGTCCACTGAGTGGATTCTGTGAGTGTCTCTCTGTATCTCAGCTCATATGTTGTAGGTGTTGTGGGTAGGTCCCACTTCATTATCAATTGGTTTCTGATCTGATAAGCATTTATGTTAGATGGTGTCAAGCACTTCCCTAAAATGGGGAATATGCAGCTGTTATAAATGCAAGAGAAGTAGGAAAGCTTTGGTAATTATGTCTGTCAGGTGTGGTTTATAAAAAGTAAAAGACTTGATACAGGATGCTGAACACTGTTAGACTTTAAAAAGACTGGAAATGAGTAATTACTAAATCTTTATGGCATTGGCAAAATAGCATTGTTTCTCTTGCCTTTCTTCAGTGAATGCTTACATTTCCTTCAGGAAGACCCTTTTTCTAAGCAGGTAGTATTGAGAGTGAGGATGAAAGGCAAAACTGAAATGTCAAGAGTACCTGTAATCATGAGTTGTATAACAGATTTCCAGAACATCTTTAATTTCAGCAACTGTGTTTAGCTATACAATTTTAAGTGCAAATGCATTTTTGATTTCTCTCCAGTAAACACAGGGTGGCCAAAGGTCTCCAGCAGAGGTCATAGCAGTAATTTGGGTTGCACTAGTATTTACCCCGAGCAGTGAGAAGTACTGCTTTTTCTTGGACCATGATTTATCTGAGAAGATGAAGTCTTGGGAAGCTCTTAACATTACCACAGCCACCAGATAATGTAGAGATTCTTTAAATAAACATCTAAAGGACATAGTAAATGCGGTTTCTTATTTCAGGTCTTCCCTACAGCACCATGTAATGGGTAAGTGGCCTTCAAAAAGACTTGAGCATTGGAAGGGTTTCTCCAAACACTAATGCCCTGTATCAAGGGTTCCTTAAGTGCACAGTACTGAGTCAACCTACTCTTTGTAAACCAATAAAGAAATTCAGAAAACCATCAAAGAGAGCACAGAAAGCTGGTTCCATATTGTACACAAATATCACTGTATATTTTTCTGGATATGACTATTTCATATTCCAGCAAATGTTTAAAGTAAAACCCTTCAACTGTAAAAGCTGATAGACTTCTGTGGTTAATTTCATTCAAGGAAGCCAAAATTCACTTTAGCTCCCTGAATCAGTGAAAATAACAAGTGTATACTGGGAGGTGAAATTCTGGAATAAATCTTTAAGGAAAAGTGACTACTGCTTCAGTTGGGGACTACAGTAACACAACTTGTGAGGATTCTGTACCTGCTTTGCTTGGTAAAACTGAGATGTTCTTTCCTTTCACACAGCTGCCATGGGCATAATTCACTGCTACCCAAATGTATGCAGATCGCCCAATGTAGAGATTCTTGCGTTCAATTGTGATGTGAGGTGATGATGTGTTCCTTTGAAAAAGTTTTCGTATTTTGTTCCTTCAGAGAAAAGGAAGCACAATGAAAACATTTTATTGTATTATAGTTATTCTTTCCTCCTCTTCCCCAGAGAGCAACATTACAGGAAATGATAATTTTTAAGATAGCTATACGCTAAATTCTGCGTCTTGAACTCTTGAAGGTGAAGCCTGAGCAGCTTAAACAGCAAGTGTAATTCCTACACCCCAGTAGCTCCAGCAAACTTAAGCATGAAATCCTTATTGTGTGTGGGGAATTGTTAAATTCCTTAAACTTATAAGGCATAGCATTATATAAGACAAAATCTGTACTTACAAGATTTGTACTTAGAGTGGGATGTATAGAGCATTTCAAAGCTATAAAATTATGTTGGAAATTACTTCATAAAGCTTTCCCACCTCTCATAGGAGCACCGAAATTCCTTTTGAAAAGGAAAATTTTCCAAAGCGTGAACCCAAATTACTACAAAGGTATGAAAAACATCATCGAGTTATATGCTTATCTTCTGACTTCTGTTCCTGCAAAGCAACAGGTTGACAGATATTTAAATGTCACCTGAGTCCTCAGCCCTCTAGACTTCTGTCTTATCTAATGCACACTGCATAGAAAGTCCAAGAGGTCTAATGCCTTGCAAGCTGCTTACTTTTTTCCCCTGTCTCTCTCACACACATTCATTCTCTGCTGCACACAGGACAGATTTTTACCAAGGTTAAAATGCGCCAATATGCATTCAATATTCTTAAAGAAAGGCCAGCATACTAATTGCCCAGCCACATATTTCAAGTATTAGATGTGCTGATCACAATGCAATATTTAATAACTGAACAAAAGTACTTGAAGTTTTCCTTGTCTTCTGTTTCAGACTAGCTGTGAATCAGTCATTAATATTTCAAAGTATGATTTTGAATTCTTAGTTGGAAATTCTCTGTGAGAGTGTTTTTCTTTAATCTTTTTCTTCTTGACAACTAAATCATAAGAAACAAGGACAAGGAAAAATTATGATGTCAAACTGATGCTACATGCAGAAAAGGGTCATGTCTTATTGTAGGCAAGAAAAAACCCTTTCACGTGTGGTGGGTTATTTTTGCAGTTAGTTCTTTTGTGTGTGTGTGGTTTTGTTTCTTTGTTTGTTTGTTTGTGTAGGATTTTGTTGGGGGTTTTTGTTGTTTTTTGTTTGTGGGGGGGTTCTTTGTTTTTATTTTGTTTTCCTTTTAACTGAAGAGAAGAGGAGAAAGGCTTTTCTTTACGACTACTGCATTGAACTCTAGGAGACAGAGTTTCAGGCCCTGACTCTGAATTAGAAAAATCCGCATTTCTGCAAGGGAATTGCCTCCCTTTTAACCCAGCAGCTTCCTCTTTCACTCTTTTTTCTTCCTTCTCTGTTTATAACATCAACTCTGCAGCCTAGGAACAAGACAGTCTAGTTTTGGTTGAGGTCTTTAAGAGCGACTAGCTTAAAAATACTTCAGCAGATAATATCTCTCCAGAAACAGAGCTGGTTCAAAAGTTCTTCTGCCCTTCCACGAAATTTGGCCTCCTTGAAGTCCCAAGAGGCAAGGCACTAACTGCAGGGGGATTTGGTGCTTATTGCAAGTTGGCACCAGTGGCTACTCTAGAGGGAAAATATTGAAGGTGTGGGGGGAGTAACCTCAGCCTTGAGGTGGTTGCTTTGCTACTCTGCAACGTGCAGAAGATCACGCTGGGGAATTTCCCACTGCAATGACATTTTCTTAGATTTAGGAGATGCTCCTAACCACAGCTCATTTTTAATGATGAGAGGTGGGTTATGTGGCAAAATAATCAGCAATGAATATCAGAATTTGCCAACGGCAGACAGTGTTGTGCCCCATGATACAGTCTCCTGGCAAAGACCATGTCTTCTTATCTCACTTCTTTATTTCTAAACATACCCCTGATCTCATGGGAGATCCCAAATATGTAGATACAAAATGAGGAAATTTAATTTTGTAATGCAGCTGCAATTGAAGATACCCATATTTTGAGGTAATTGGGTCAAGACTAACCCTGCAAGTTCATTCCATCTGTTAAACAAGTACTTGATAATACAGAATTGTCAGAAACTATGCCGCATCTGACACACTCTGGGATACATGCTATAACGTCATACTTAACACATTAGAGAAATGCTTAGTGTCTGTTTATGATTGGGTGGGGTGTTTTTGTTTGGTTTGTTGGTTTATTTTTTTACTTTGAATGTGTCAGTGTTTAATATTCAAACCAAGTCAATAGTTGCAAATAAAGGTGATCAAGTAAACTGATCTTTGGCAATAATATTTTAAACAGTGTATTGGAGGCATGATGAGATATATATAATGACTCTTTGCACTGGGTTTGCATGGGAAGGTTTCATTAGTAAGGACCTACAGGGGTGCCTTTTGTGAGAAGCTGCAGTAAGTTTTCCCCATGTCCCACAGAGCCAATACCAGCTGGCTCCAGGACAGACCTCCCACTGTCCAAGGCTGAGGCCATCAGCAATGTGGTAACACCTCTGGGTTAATATATTTAAGATGCACAACAGCAGCTGGGAGAGAGGAATGAGAATATGTGAGAGCAGCAGTTCTGCAGACACCAAGGCTAGTGAAGCAGGAGGAGAGGAAGTGCTCCAAGCAATTCCACTGTAATCCATGGGGAAGCCCATGGTGAGGCAGCTCTGCCCCTGCAGCTCATGGAGGTCCACAGTGGAGCAGAGATCCACCTGCAGCCCACAGAGGACCTCACACAGGAGCAAGTGGATGTGCCCAAAGGAGTCTGTGACCCTCTGCTGGCACAGGCAAATAGCAGGACCTGCGGCCCTGTGGAGAGAGAAGCCCAGGCTGGAGCAGGTTTGCTGGCAGGACTTGTATCCCAAGGGGACCCACGCGGGAACAGCCTGTTCCTGAAGAACTGCACCCCTTGGAAGGGACCCACACTGGAGCAGTTCATAAAGAACTGCAGTCCATGGAAAGAATTTGTGCTGGAGGAGTTCATGGAAGACTGTCTCCTGTTGGAGGATCCTCTTGCTGGACCAGGGGAAGAATGAGAGTAGAAAGAAGTGGCAGACATAACATGTGATGAACTGACCACAACCCCCATTCCCCATCCTCTCACACTGCTGGGGTGGATGAGGTAGAGAATTTGGGAGAAAAGTTAAGCCCAGTAAGAAGGAAAGCATGTGTGGGGAAGGTGTTTTAAGTTTTAACTGTATTTCTCATTACACTACTCTGATTTGATTCAAAATAAATTAAATTCATTTTCCCAGGTCCAGTCTACTTTTCCCATCATGGTAATTGCTGAGTGATCTCTTCCTGTCCTTATCGCAAGCCACAAGCCTTTTGTCATGTTTTCTCTGCCCTGTCCATCTGAGAAGGAAAGGGATAGAGCAGCTTCTGTGGGCACCTGGTGTCTAGAAAGGATCAACTCCCCCACACTCTTACCAAGCTCTTACTAAATCAATAGGTATTAATGAGATGTGAAGAAAGAAATTGACCAGAATTGTGTAACAACCTACTGTGTGATGAAAGACAGTGGAGCAAAACTCTGGCATGTGGAAATCACATATAACAGCAATAACGGTTCTTTGTTTTCTGAAATTACTTTCCACACTTACCATTTTAAGTATATGGTATAATTAACTGTATTAGGAGCAGAAGGTACTGGCAGCCAGGTACAGGTTAGATCCTCACTTAATTCTTTGTAGCACACCAATTCATTGTCCCAGTCTGGAAGATGAAAATGTGCAGTGGAAAAGGCAACTGTTTACCATTAACTAGCACAAAGGGGCTATGATAAACAAAACCAAATACAAGCCAGGCTAGAACTGGTTGACTAGACCAGAGAATTTCTTCAAAACCATCAGTCACATCCGTCTGGAGTTCAGACCAATGTACTATTGCTGAGGAAAAACAACATTACTCTTGTACTGTCAGCCTTATAAAGATCACATTATAAAACAGGAGACACATAAGTTTATCTACAAAATTATTTGTGATTAATTTTTGGAAAGAGAAATAAGGGGCTTTTTTGCAACTGAACATACACATTTTTTTTCAGCTGGATGGAAATTAAACACTGATGACATTATCAAAGGAACTAATTTTTGATCTCTTGCAGTTATTTCAGTTTTTCAGAAACCTCTTATCCAAAATGGTAATGATAAAATATGACTGTTCTCTTTTTCTCTGTGTCTTACTGTATGAACTACTAGTTCAGAAGAATCACCCATGATACATCAAAGTACCACCCACACTTTGAAAAAAAGACCCAGAATTTTTTGTTGTTGTTGTTGTTCAGAAAAGTAGATAAGGATCTGACAGGTGCAGGATGCTTAAGGTGATAAAAAAGAATTTTTCCTGATCAGTAGAGTCACACGTCATTTATACCTATTAGGTTTTCATTTCATCATTGAGATGGCAGATATATATTTAAGTTAAAAGTTTTTTTGGATCAAGAAGTGTGTCAGAGGAGTATTCCTCTGGCTTTAAATCCCCCACTCTATGACACTTCTTTTCTCATGCTGGAAGAATAGTGCTTTTCTAATAAAGTTATGCTGCATCAGTTCAGGCATGTATGACTTCCCTTCAGGAAAGTGGAGATCAGGTCTTCCTTTTTTCTACAGTAATGTGAAAAATTATTGAATTCTTTGCTTTTTAAGCCTGGCAACCAAATCACACCTTGCCCTCCTCACCTACGAACATGGTGCTCTGGCAACTGGGGAAAACAGCAACAGCTCTCACACTGTTCTCCCGTTTTACAGTGAATTAAACCCTTCACTTGCTGGTGTTTCTTTGCTGTTGTTTTGAAGAAACACCTGAAAACAAAACCTCTTTGGAACTGCTGGAACCCTTCATGTCAATACATGGGTAATATGCTTCTCCTGGAACTATTGGAAGTAAGAGTTCTATTGACTCAGAATTAAGTGATGACTACAATGTCAGTGTCACAATAGAGACCTATCTCTGCTTATAGAGGAAAGGGGATTGTTCTGTTCCTCATACTCTAAGTTTTACAAACCCCCTCTGTTTTCCTCTATGAGATTATGGTATTAGAGCAGAAAAAGAAATAAGAGGAGATTTTAGGTGTGAAAATAGTGTATTAGCTCAACTAACACCCCAATGCACCATCCCCCTCCCAGTATACTGAAATTCTAAGGTACTTTCTCCAGATAAATATAAGGAATCTTACACAAGTTTATTTTCACTTGTACTGTTTGTGGATATAGGTATCCACATGCACATTCAGTTTTACTCTAGTGCTGTCTTTGTTTTACTGTACTGCTTCACCTTACCAGGTATATTATTAATTCTTCCCAGACATAGCACAGTACTAGTTCTGTATCATGACTGTGCTCCAAGAGCCATGCAAAGAAAAAATTTTCTTTGTTCTAAAGAAAACACAAATCAATTTCTCCATAAAAAAAACCCCAAACCAAACAAAAAAACAACTAACTCGAAAAAACAATGCCCTGAATTTTTTTTCACTCTAGAATGTTCTCTTTTTCTTCCTGTGTATCTGGTGTTCTCAGGAATACTTTGGTGGAATTTAGTCAGGCTGGCTAGTTGCAAGAACTAGAAAATTACGCATGGCCAATTTCAGAAAAAACATAGTCCTCCTGAAGATGTCTTGTCCAGTGTCACTGTGTACTCTGTTATCTCCACTGCAAGAGTATAATTAATGACATCACACTCTCTTGTTGCTAAGAAGGAGGATGTTTCTGCCTTCTCTAATAAATCCAGCACAGAGTACATCAGATGACCACCCACTACTTTGTAAAAATCTCTATTCACTGCTCATTTTCTCCACTACCAGTAATTTATCAGTTAAATGGAAAGCACTGATGCCTGTCACACATGAACTTTACCGGTTCTAATGCCTTTTGAAACCATGGTTGCTCTCCATACGCCGGGTGGGATTCACTCCCAGCGTGGCGGCTGCCTTGGTCGCTGTTCTCCCACCCAGACATCCCTGCCTGCCTCCTCTGGCCGCGTTTTCCCT
>WBMV01002776.1:11498-21513 GCA_013396655.1 Campylorhamphus procurvoides | reverse complement strand
ATCTTAAGAAGAGAAAAATATATTTAGGCACAGGATAAAAGTAAAGGAAGTATAATACATAGTTCACTGTTGGGGTTTTTTGGTTGTTTGCTTGTTTGTTTTGCCCTGGGGTAGGAATGAAGGATTCTTGCTAATCTAAGTTTAGAAAAATAGTATGTCTCTGACTTTAAAATTCTTTAACTATGATTCTACATAGACTGCATACAACCACGTTTAAGTGAGAGAAAAATGTGATATAGAAAACAAACTTATCTGCTGCATTGATATTAAAAATTAAGTAATGCAAAACCTACCAAAATCTAGAGACTATCAAACCTTTTTGAACATCTTTACATGTCGTTACAGAGAATTTGTCCTACAAAATATTCAGTTAGGCATGTTTGATAGCTGTTCGGATTTCCTTTCTGTGTGATATTTTGAATATTTATCTCTCAACTAAGTACAAGGACCTTGCTGTCTTCCTTGCAATTTACATTTTGTTTTCCTCCTTTGCTAGGGGGAAGGAAAGCCAATAGAAATGTAAGAGATCACAATGTATCTGCTAGAATAATTAAAATTGCTGATTATTGATTTTATTGAATTGAAAGAACTAATTTATACTTATCAATTATCTGTCTTGCATACTCTCAAATTGTCCTGCAAAAAGGTAAGAATACTGAAGCTATTACTATGTTGTTTAAACAACAATCACATGTCATGAAGGAAAGGAGGTATATTATTAACCTCAAAATCAATTACTTCAATTTATAGATTAAAAAATATACGCCAGGAAACAACTGCAGAAATAGGAAACTATATTTTTAATTCAATTTGTAGGGACTAAATCCTTTCTTTAAGGAGTGACCTCTCTTGAATTATCTATCCTTCTGCTTGGCATAACTAAGAAAAAATGTCACATGTGGGACCTGCAAGGTAACACAGAAAAAATGAATTAGTGTCTCAACAGATTATTTTGCCATAGTCAAAAAAAGTTTCTATGCCTTGAATCTGTGGACTGGAGGCACACTAATACAAAGGAATCCCTGCTGAGTAATTTTCAGTTGTTGCAACATAGTATGTTCTACCTAGTATGTTATAAATTTATGAAGTAAATTGGGATGTTGATATGAAAGAGCTTTTTATATTACTACAGAGTGTATTGGACAGTTATTTTATCTCACTTCAAAATCATTGTTACCATTGCTCACTCTCTGTTTTTACAAGCAACACATTGAAAGGTCCAGATGTCTTGTTTTATGTGGTCTGGAACAGCAGTGTCTCAAAAAGCAGTATTTGACAGCAGTGAAGAGCAAGAGTAAAGGGAAAGTATATTAAGAGAGATCAAGTATTTGAATCCACAGGCCATCTCAGTATGCTGTTTGCATTTAACAAATCTAAATATATATTCTGCATATTGGTAACTCAGGGGCCCTTCAGGCTCCCTAGGGAGTCTGAAAAATGTTTGTTCCTGCCGTCTCATGATCTATTGCACACTTCACAAACAACAGTATTTTATATTACTTAATATTTTACAACCTTAAGGAACATTTTGTGGTACAGTAGAAGTAATTCTTCCAGCTATGTCATCAAGATTTGGGGGTTTTATGACGTTTCCATGCAATGTTTTCTTAAACAAGATGGTCTGTCAGATTTACATTGGATATTCATTTGTGAATAACAGGGAAATTAAAATTTTCCATGTGATGTATGTTTAACAATTTGAGACCAAGCAGGTGAGACAGCTAACAACAAACAAACAAACAAAACAAAAAATAAAAACAACAACAAAACCAAAACAAACAAAACCAAAACAAACAAAAAAAAACAGGAAAAAAAACCCCAGAGAGGTTAACCTCTTCAGAAGGATAAACTACTACAAAAGACATTAATACTACATGGATAAGGCTACAGTAAAAGTAGAAAGTAGAAATGCTGTAGAGAACAAGTCAAAAAGAAACTCAGAGGAAATAAGACAAGAGTTCAAAGAGCAAACTTTTAGCAAGGGAATGGAGATGGGAATTCCCAAATATGCGCTTCTCTCTGTACACTTCTCCCCCTCCCCACCCCCATACAATACCTTAATTTCAACCAACTCTTCTGAATTGTAAATGTATTACAGACATAGGAACAATGTTATGGTAAGGACTATATGATTACGTCTCTTTCAGATTTCACTTTTCAAGTTAAATAAATTAAGCAGAACAGAATTCTATGAAAGCAGGTGGGACATTTATCCAAGAACTACTTTAACCACCTACTTTGTCATGCAGAGGCTGGAACAAGACATTAAAAGACAGTAAAGTATCAAGAAGTATAAAGAAGTTAGTTCTGTCCTTGATAGTAACTTATTTGATAAGCAATGGAATGCATAGAGTAATAATCATGTAAATTTGCTCTGTGCACTAACATCCTGAAAATCCAACTAAAATTAATGGTTCTGGAGTGAACCTCCCACGGTTCAACACAAAACATAGTGCCAAGAAATGGCCAGGTGACATACATTTAAATTCTTTCTTTGTGACACATGCAGAAATGGGGAGGATAAAATTCCCCAGAATTACACCCATGATCACCTATATGTAATCCAGACTATGGACCTATGACAACAATTCTCTGTTTGAAGGCTTAGAATCATAAATTTGGTGTAACTGGCTAATCATCTCTAAGGCTTCTCTTTGATGTCTTCCAAATGATTAGCCTTAGATTTGCTGCTTACCCAGACAGGTTTTGGCAGCAGTTTACAGACCCTTCTGTCCATTAGTTTCATTTCTGGAGATGCATGACACTGACCTTTGCCTGAGTATGAAATTTTGTTAATTAAATTCAGCAGAAGGCAGAAAGAAGGTTCTATTTCAAAAAAGATTTTTTAGCTATTTAAATGCTAATGTCATCTACAAAAATATTTTCTCTGGCCTGTCTGCTCTAATCTTCAGAAAGAAAGATACTATGAATGATGCAGTAGACACTCTAGGACAATATCAAAGGAATTTATATGCAATAGTTTTCAATGTTCAAACTTGGAGAAAGTGATCTTTAATCCCAAACTCATTAAAATAACTTATGCTGACTAATACAGAGTACAAGAAACATAGGATTATCCAGTCTTAATGCATGTAAAGTGGAAGTGATATAACTCAATGCACAATGTGGGTTCTTCATCTTAAACACATTTTTATAATGGTGGTATGAATTAAAATTTCTATTATATGGTATTTGTCTTACTGTTCTCAAACACAGATGATCTAATTAACTAAGCTTTATATATTATGGCTCATATTCTGCTTTTTGTACCTCCTCTGCATGCATGGACTGTCTTCTGATTTTCTCACTGCTGCAATGATTTTCAACTGACGAGGAGATCAGCAGTGTAGCTTTCTAGTTGTTTTTGTATGGCTACAAAAGCATGATATTGACTTCCTCTTTTCAGGATTTCTGGATTGTACATGTTTTGTAGTTGTAAGTAACATTTTGTGCAAGATAGTTCAGTGAATTAAATCTACGGTCCGTATATCAAAGCAGCAAACAAAGTGTTTTTCCCTGATACCTCTGTAGTTTAATTGAAGTTTCAGCTTACAAAATTTCACATTCACTTGGAGGACTTGAAATTCTGTACTAAGATAGCATAGTTCTTCCTACTGACAAGTACTACCAAATATGTGAAGTCTCTAATCTTCAAATTAGCAGGAGAAAAAAGGCATTTTGATTTTCTGTGCTTTTAGAGCTGCCAAAAAAAATGGTTTTGTTTTACATTTAAACCAGGAATCAGAATTTTCCTGTTTTTTTTTTCTTTGAGGATTTTTTAATTCTACCTTTTACATTGTTATATTAGCAAAGAGTTGGAAGTGAAATGTCAATTGTGCCCCTCAAATAGATTCTGTTTTCTTAATAGGACAGAATTCTAAATACTAGCGATTGCTTCTGTGCCATTTATGAAACTATTTTGTGTTGTTGACCTAGTCTTTTCGATCAGAAGTCACTCAAAGGTGATTACTACTGTGCATTCTTGAATACAGGGATATGTGATGCCACCACTGAGCTGTGGCTGTTTCTGATACAAATGTGTTTTACACATGCACCAGGTACAACATGACCTGCCACTGATTGCTCCTCCAGCAAGTTGTACGCACTAGTAGAGACTTCTGGCTGTGCTGAATGTGGTTGTTTTAGAATGAAATATTGTGTGTATAAGTAGATGAAAATACATTCTCATAACTATGACAGTAGGCTGAACTGTGTTTTCCTAGCAGTTGGCTCTGTCTGCAATTTGTCCCTTGCTAACAGAACTTTTCTAATCCACTGTTCTTTGAGACACCAGGCACAGATAAAGCCATAAATATTTGATGTAATACAGTGTTCACAAACGTGGATTATTGCACTCCTTATGAAGCACCTTTTAAAAGGAAACTCTAAATGAAAGTACTAGACTATGAATATTTTTTTCCAGAAATATATTTCAAATATTTTTTTCAAGTCTACCTTTAAATACCTTGAATAGAGATGCCATATGGAAATACAGATCTCTCAAAAAAAGTCACTAATGAAACATAATTGGGGATTTTTTTGCCACTTTTTGATCACATGCAAAGAAAAGTAAGGAAAAATATTATCATCAAGGGTGGTAATTTATGTGTCTGTTAAATACAGTCATTCTATGACAATATTTTGGTTGGAACTCAATAATTAATGAATTATATCTATCCTGGTTTAGAGTATTTTATCAAGCCTGCCACCAATTACAAATGAAAAAAGAATTATAACCTTTACATTATGTGTAAACTGAAAAAAATTGATCAAATCAAAATTGCTGCCTTTCTATGCCCTTTCCTACCTGGGAGACTAGACTTGTTGCTACAATGTTACCTTACCTTCATCTATTCCTGGGCTATTTAACAGTCTTTCTATCAGATTTGATTGTTGGCAGATGTTTGGCATTCAATTATTCTCGTGGGAACTAAAATCCTCTGAAGTCCCTAATATATAGTTGTAAATATATATACTGAATTAAACAGAAAATTATGCCTTTATAGTGGAATACTCAAAAGTTATTTTAATATTCCTTGCCCATTTTGTTATTCCTACTATGGAAAGAATTATATTCTGCTAATAAGAGATGACCTTATCTCTTTTACTAATGGTAGTGAGAATTATATGCAGTCAACATCTGATTATCTGCAGATAAATCTGCCCTGGATGCAGATATCTAAGACATCACTGTTCGGAACCGAGGCAGGTAACTTCGGCAGCCATTTCACTCCACTCATATTTTCAGTTTTGTCTTGACTGACTTAAATTATGGTTCTGACCTAATCCATGCTTCTGTATTTTTCCCCAGGTTACTTCCCTGTGTTCTGATTATATAGGAATTGAATGAGTTTTTGCAAAGATTAATTGAATATGGATGCATATAAATAAACAAGTAAAATGCTAAATATGCATCCAAAAGCCTTTACTTTGAATCATTTAATATATAATAAGGTTTTACATTTCTGTGTAGAAAACAGACTGCCATTTTTCTAATACTAACATCAGAGAAAAAACACGTATGTTTTTATTTAGAGCCACCTTCAAAAAGGCAATTTCAATGCGGTTTCAGCAACAGAAAATGCTTCAAAGACTAAATAAAAAATTGGGATCCGTAGCTCCTAGTTACATTCTCATACTTGTATTTGGAGTATTGAAGACCTTTTTTCGTTAAAGGTTCTTTCTTTTTCTTTTGCTGACCTCCTGTCCTGAGAGAATACCTTCTTCAAGCTGAAAGTGACAAAGAAATTACGCAAATAAAGCAAATGGCTTACATTTCTGTCCCGAACTGGAAGCTTCTTCTCTCTAGATTTTGATTATTTTTCTTCTATTCAACTAACAAATTGCTACTTTTTGATAGAGCTTAACTTATTAACAAGAAGAAAGTGTTGAATACGTACATTTCTGAGGAAAAAAGGCAAAACCAATAAAGGAGAGTGTGAGAATGACAAAATATACTGAGTGAATCCCTCAAACTGATGTTGAATGTTCAACAGAAACATTCTTCAGAGAAAAAAATAAACTAGATAAATGTTTCTTTAAAATAATAAAACTACCTTTTGATACAGTAAATTTCACATGTATTTACTATACAGTGTTTTCCAACAGACTGACACTCTCAGTCAACAAAGAGGAATCAGGAGAGAGGTTTATGACAATTCTACAGCAAATGAACTTGAGATTAATATGGGAATTTGAATGGAACTTTTTTTTTTAAATAGATCTTATTAAAAAAAATCAGATTTTTGACTGAAGCTAGCAGATGATGGAATTCAATATATGTACTTAAGCTCACAAAGTTCAACAAGGTCAAGTGCATGGTACTGTATACATGTTGGGTCAATGCAAAGGACAAGAACAGGCTGGATGGAGACTAGATTGAGACTAGCCCTGGGGAGAAAGACTTGAGCGTGTTTATTGCTGAAAAGTTCAAGATGACTCAGCAATATATGCTCACAACCCAGAAAGCCAGCCACATTCTGAACTGCTTCAAAAGAGACAAGAGAGGTCAAGGGAAGTGATTCTCCCCCTCTGCTCTTGCGACACCCCAGCTGCAGTGCTGCATGGAGCTCTGGGGTCTCCAACACAAGAAAGACATGGCCCTGTTAGAGTGAGTCCAGAGGAGAGCCACAAAGATAATCAGAAGTCTGGAGCGTCTCTCCTATGAAGACAGGCAGAGAGAGTTGGAGTTGTTCTGCATGGAGAAGAGAAGGTTCCAGAGGGACCTTAGAGCAGCTTTTCAGTACCTAAAAGGGGATTACAAGGAGACTGGAGAGGAACAGGACAAAGGGAAATGACCTTAAACTGAAGGAAGTAGGTGTAGATTATATATCAGGAAGGAATTCTTTATTGTGATGGTGGTGAGGAACTGGAAGAGACTGTCCAGAGAGGCTGTGGATGCCCCATCTATAGAGGTGTTCAGGGCCAGGCTGGATGAGGCCCTAAGCAATCTGATTTAGTGAATGACATCCCTGCCCATGGCAGGAGGGTTGAAACAAGATGATCTTTATGGTTCCTTCCAACACAAATCATTCTGATTCTGTGATTCTACTTTTTAGAGGTGAGATCATTTTTTCATACAACAAACTAGACTAAAGTAAATGAAGGAAGAGGAGATATACATTTCTAGACAATTATCTACATTTTGTCTCTGTGTTGCTTCATAACAACTATGAGTAAAACACAGTCCTCCATGTTTCTGCCCCTTCTCCTTTTCCACACCTGTCTCAGAAAGATCAGAGAAGCACACTTTCAAAAATTCAGCTCTACTCTGTAGTTACTTTTTCTTTTCAACAGTATGAAGCTGACATTTCTTTCATCTTATTGGGTAAATCTGTCCTGTATTTGTCCCTTTCACTAATAAATCTTTCAAATGATATAGTTTAAATAAATTATACATAGTGTTGTAAACATAATTACAAATAAATTATTTATTTTAATCAATTATATAATTATTGAATTAGAGCATAATTTTTATAATAGATAATATAATTTTATGTATTGTAAATAGCCATGTTTTAACTTTTGTTATTAATTTGTATGAAAGTAAACATAATTTAAATAATTCAGTCAAATATTGTTTATGTCCAAGTAGGAATACTGTTAAATGACTACGTGGAACTCAAGGGGAATAGAATCAGATTTGGCAGAGTGTTTTCCAAACTTCTCCTGGTAATGATTCTTAGATTGCTCTTCCCCCTCAAAACTTCCAGCTTTGGAAAGAATTAGCTAGGATACTCCCAAGAAGGAATGTCAATTTTGGCATTTAAATGCATATGAATCTTCTTCCACTTTTGCTCTTAAATATGATTTGATTCACCAATGAAAACTCTGGATGTTGCTAAGACAACTGTCAAAGCCAATTCTGCTGACTCACAGACCTTCTCAACAAACCTTTCTTCACCTCTAGTGTTTCAGGCAGGGCAAGTGTTGACAGAATTTTTGTTATCCACAGGCTGGTTAAATGCACCCAAGTGTGTTTCACTTTCATTATTTCTATTTCATATGGGTTTATCCTGTGACAGTATGCAATATAGACATTCCAGCTAATACAGGACATCCCTTGGGCTCTCTGCACAATGCTGAACTGGAGCTCCTACAAAAACTTAATGCTCAAAGCAGTTATACATTTGAACATATGTTTACCCTAGAGCATGAAGGATGTGGCATCCTTGGTAGTTGTGCGCATGATCTCATAGAGGCTTGCAAGTCACTAGCAGTGCATAACAGATGACATTAAACTATGTTAATATATTGTACCTGTAACCACATATCCTTGTCATTTGGATTATTAGGAAAATGAAAACGTTGTAGGGGAAAATTACTGGCACTAGTAGACAGAAAATGACCTTTCCAAGTAATTGCATTTAATATTTGTCATAAGAAATCATGCTATGTGAGACAGAATGGGTAATATAAGATGTATATGACCAATACATGACCAATTCCTGCCCTTTCTTACAAATAATTATTCATCAGCACACCAGAGATTGTAATTCTGAAAATCAGTGCAGACAGACAAAATACTCTTATTTACACATCTCACATTTGTTAAGCAGTGGAATGTAGTAGTTATGTTTTGATTCAATACGGTTTAATATTTCATATACAGTATATTTCATATTACAGTAGTCACAGGCAGTTTGATAAAAAGATTTTTCTCAATGCATTCAAATAGCCTTGTGATGTATTAGAGTATCTGGGCTGAATTAGATGATAATATTTTTGGTCTGTGTTTGGCCCAGCGACCTCTGAGGAGTTGCTCTTTTCCTGCCAAGTTATGGGAAAACAGGCCGATAAGACAGACTCTGTCCTTGAAGGACATATTTTTGTGTAAAATAAAATTAATTGGACTCTCATTATAGCCTGATAGCCCTTCAAGGACACTTGAAGGAGGGAGGAGGAGGCGGAGGATGAAGTAAAACCCCAGACTCATTTAATGAAGACCCTCTGAAATATACTATGCAGGCACAGAGATATCCACACTTGCTCACAGGAGTGCCAATTATATAACCGGGGGAGGTGCCAAAGATCTCTGTCTGGGCAGTACTGGCCACACCTGCCCAGGTAGATGTCATTTGGCAAAGTAGATAAAAAGCAGGTGGTTCATGCTTGGGGCTTTTTGCTTGCTTCACATGACAGGACAACATTCCCTCTTTTGGCAGGGATGCCCACTTTCACGAGGAGTCAGCCTACCCTTGAAGATGTAGCCACTGCTCTGGGAAGTCTAGGCATTCTGGGGTTAATGAGACAGCCTGCTGGGAAAAGACCTTGGGGATTTGGGTGTTTATACCTGAGAGCTTATTTCTCTCTCTCAGCCTCTTGGGGTTTTCTTTCCTATTTACTTAGGCACAATTTTGGTAATAAAACTATTGTTTGGATTAAGCTCTCAATGATGTCCTAGTTTCAGTTTCAACAGCCTTTCGGACCCCATTTTTCCCTGGAACAATTAGTCATTATTATCCTATATATGAACAAAAATACCATACGTTTATCTGGTCAGCCTTTGTGAACATGCTTGGAATAAATGTTCTTGCTGCCTAAAGCAAACATATTGTATAGAAAATTATACAGAATCAGGGAATGGATAATGTTAACAGGAACCTCTAACAGATAGGTAGTCCAGGCTCCCTCCTTAATTCTGCAGTTACAGCAGGGTGCTTTGGGGTGTGTTCAGTTGGATTATGAGTACCTTCAAAGAGAGTGACTCTACAAACTCTTTGGAAATCCCATACTGGGTTTTTACCTCACAGTAAAGTAGTCTTTCATATACTTTATTGGATTTACCTGTGTTTGGCTTTGTTGCCATTGCCTCTTCTGTTATGGGTACCAGTGAGACATGTCTGGCTCTATCTTTTGTACCAGGCATCTAAGTATAGGATAAGATACTGTTGCCTTAAGGAAGGGGGAAAAAAACCTTTCCAAGACAACTTTATATGGGTGAAGCAGAGGAGAGTTCTTATAGGGTTTCGGGGTACGGAATATAAAGGAGTATAAAAGAGTATATAAAGTATAA
>WBMV01002770.1:893597-1040102 GCA_013396655.1 Campylorhamphus procurvoides | reverse complement strand
GCTCCATGTCCTTCTGTGCTGGGGCAGTTTTCCTTCCCTGAGCCAAGTTCAGCCCTTAAGGGGTGGCACAGCCTGGGGTGGCTTTGGCTCTGTTCTACCCTTCCTGCCATCTGAGGAGCCAAAGGAAAGAATGATATTTCCAGGGCAGTATTGCACCAACACCATGTGATGTAGTGCTGTCTGTTAAATGCCATTAGATGTAAAAGCAGATTATATAGCTGATAATTTAGTTAAATAACAAAGACTTCCGTAGTTTGGCTCACATAGTAGTAGTAAAAGTTTTGTGATTTGAAAGCTGATATTTTCTGTTAAGGTTCTGGACAGAAAACCAACAAATGTAGAGAAAAGCAAAAAGGTGAATAAAGGGTAATCCTCAGGACATGAAGTATATTTGAAATATCTTGTATGACCCTTCCTCTCACCTGAATTTATTCCTGAACTGGGCATTGATCCTGTCACCACAATACTGCCCAGGGCCCAGGGACTGGATCTCCTGCTCCTGTTATCACATTTGAGCATTCCCTGGAAATTTGTGCAGTCTGATCTCTAGCAAAGGGTTCATAATAAGGGCTGTTCTTTGAACAGCTGTCCTGATAAACAATGTCATTTATATTTCTATTTTTTAAGCTTGTGTGTATCTTGGTTTGAAAGCCTGTCTTGGAGCCTTGCAAAGGTACAGGCACTGCCTTGTGTCTCTTTAAGAAACAGAAATGGGGCATTTGCCTTTGACTTCCAATTACACAGAGTTTTGAACAAATTGCATTGATGTCTTCCTAATGTAGAAATATTTTACAGCATATATTTTGGAATTAAACTGATTTTTGATAAGCAATGCTCCTGTGGCCATTAAAAAAAAAAATTCAAAGGTGTAATTTTGCTGTCTGGGCCACTTTATGAACAGACAGGGTGGGCTGGACAAGAGGGCATTGTGTTCTGCTGCAGAAAGTGTGTGTGGGATGGGGCTAAAGCAGGAAAACCAAGCCCTGGCTGCTGAAGGGACAGGCCATGAAGTGAGAGGGGGACACTGGGTGCTTAAAAATAGATGAGTTCTCAGAAGAAAAAATGCCAGAAGCTGAAGGCCCTTGATTTTAAAAAGTAGCATGAAGGGAGTTCAAGGTAATCTTGAGAACAAATACCTCTTGAGAACCCTGTGACAATACTGTAATGTGCTTTTCCTTTGAATTAGCTACCTGATCCTATCACTTTTTCCTTCCAAAGGTCCACCAAGGCATCTAAAATCATTTGCACTCAACTCTTCCGTGCTGTATAAATATTTGATGACAGAAAGTCCTGTGGGCGCTGCAATAATTATCCAAATTGTAATGCTAATCCTCAGTATCAATAATGCCTTTGGAGAAAATAGCATTATATACTTCACTCCCAGAGAATAATAACAATATTAATGCAGCGCTGACACTTGGCAGAGCTGCTTCCCCAGCCTGTGTTCACTTGGCAATTGGAATTGCAAAGAAGCACAGAAAGCAGGCATTTCTGGCTGCAGTTCTGCTTCCAGAGTGGCAGAAAGAATTTGGCATTTAATGAGATGCGAAGTGTTGTTCCTGTTTGATTGTAGTATACTATACATGCCTTGGAGCATGACTTAGAGTAATTTAACAACTGGAATAACAGGCATTTGGGAAGAAACTAATCTCATATGAAGGCAGATCACAGACATTAGGCTTGTTCATAAAAATGTTGCCTTGTCATGCTATGTGAAGTTGGATACCAAGCTTGCAAGATGATGATGTGGGGGGGCAACATTGTGCAGTTCCCACTGGGTGAGATGCACTTGAGAAAATAACATCATCAGTGAAGAGTGAGCATTGTCCTGACCTGCTCTACCGCCCCGTGTCAAAAGGCAGAGGTTTGTGGGTTTTCTTGATTTTTCTCAGTCAATTTGGACACTTGCACAGTTTGTCCAGAGAAGCTGTGGCTGCCCCTGGATCCCTGGGAGTGTCCAAGGCCAGGTTGGACGGGGCTTGGAGCACCCTGGGCTGGTGGAAGGTGTCCCTGCCCATGGCAGGGGGTGGCATTGGTTGAGCTTTCAGGTCCCTTCCAACCCAAACCATTCCATTATTCTATAAAAGTCTTTGGTCCTTCGAATTTTCTCCCTTCATAACCTCACAACACCCTTGTAGTTCCTCCAACATAATTGCCTCTCCTTGTAGAGGTGATAATACCCTTTTTTTTCCCCCTGACATTCACCCTAAGTTCTCTCTTTTGAACCAGACTTTTGAACTGTCCTTTTCCTTCCAAAATGTGTATGATGTAGCTCTAAATGATGATATAAAATACCTTTCTCTGAGATGCATATGTATCCTTACTTAGAGTATAAGATAACTATATAAAATAGGGTGGAAATCATTTGGAAAAATCAATATAACCAGCCTTCAATTTGTGGACTTTGCAATTACTTAATATGGATGTCTTGCTTAAAAAAACATACATAGTTCCTAAATAAACTAACACTGCAAGTGGTATATTCTTGCCATTTTTGTGTTGCTTTTCAGACTCCAGCTTGTCTGACAGTGCAATCTGAGAAATGCAGTAGGAGATGGGTGTTATATCCTAGTCTGAAGTTTGTTACAGTTGCCCTTTTTGGTGAATATTAATTAAGTCCTATTTGACACCTCTCCTGAAACATTAGGATTCAATGGTATAATGAAATTCATAGGAGAACATACCAATGGCCGTTCGAGAGCTGTTTATCTTATTCCCTTCAGCTAAATAAAAAAGATCACTTAGGAAATGTTTTAGGTGATATTATAGATTAGTGTTCTATGTGTTCATGCTTAAAATTGGTTCAGTTTTACCTGTGATGGCCTATAAATTTGATTTTTTAGAGACTTCTTTTCCACATTAGTTCTTGAAGTTCATTGTGTATCAGCAAAGTGATCCTTTTCCTGCATTTTTAGCAACTAATCTCTGATCAAAGGACTATAAAAACCTAGACATCAAAAGTGCTTCTTAAGGGTTTACAAATCTCTGCTTTCTTCTGTATCACAGGATGTGGCAGCTGGTTTTGAGGATGCTGCATTTTATTTTGGGGGAAGAAGTTTTCATCCACTTCAGCAGTAACAGATCTACTGCTAATTTTTATCCTTATGTATTATATTAGTTTTTCCATTTCTTCATCAGAGCCATCTGGAAGTTAGTTGACAATAAACACATTGAATATAATTATAGCAATTCAGACAAACGAAAAAAAGCGTTATTTCAGTAAAAATTAACATTGTTGAAAATTCTAGTATGATTTTCAATTCCTGAAAAAGCCCAGCAAAACGGACTAGACTGAAAGACTGACAAAACATGTACAGCAGAACAACCCATAAAAAGAAAGAAAACAACAAAGAAGTAAGTTAAACATCACTGGCTGGATGCTGGTTGTCTCCTCTCCTCCTGGTTTCTGTAGCAAACCTTGCAGGATTTATTTACACAACTTACTGTGTAGCTCTTTTATATTCATCATTGTTCCTTTGTTCAGAAACTTTGCCATTATGAGAAAACCTGACCATTCACACATACTGGTGCATTTCTCAAACTTGTAGGCATGAAGGAGCATGGCCACAGTGTGGGACTGTGTGTTGGCACCTGCTGTTTGACAGGGGAAGGCAGTGGGATCCTCCAGAGCGATGTTGTCCTGCTAAAGAAAAAGCGAAATGTTTTCCAGAAGAAAGCAGCCTGGCTAAATCAGAGACTCACAGGATGGTTTGGGTTGGAACAGACCTTAAAGACCATGGGCAGGGACACCTCCCACCAGCCCAGGGTGCTCCAAGCCCCGTCCAACATGGCCTTGGACACTCCCAGGGATCCAGGGGCAGCCACAGCTTCTCTGGGCACCCTGTGCCAGGGCCTGCCCACCCTCCCAGGGAAGGATTCCTTCCCAATATCCCATCTAACCCTGCCCTCTGGCAGTGGGAATCCATTCCCCTTGTCCTGTCCCTCCATCCCTTGTCAATGGTCTCTCTCCATCTTTCTTGTAGGTTCCCTTCAGGTGAATCTTAGGGTTGGTTGTGTGGTCTGTATGTGCAGTCTTTACTGTTAGAACCTCCAACAGATCTCAGTAATGTTTTTAGTCAGCTGTGCTTTCTTGAAGTTTGCAGTGAAAATCTCCTAAAATCCTATGTTTTCTGCCAAATGTATTGTATCAGGGTGTTTTCTAGTGTGTTTTGCCATGACTCTGCATCTCTGAAAGCATATGTGATCAAAAGGCCACCATCCATGTAACACAAACCCCACTTATTTCACAGGTCAGGTGAGATCTCAAACTCTGTAAGACTGATCTCATCCCCTTCCTTTTGTCAAAGCTCAGGTGTGGTCTCTGCATTACTTCCTTTGACTTTTCTGCTCGTTTTGAACTCTTTTCTTGCTTGTTTACCACTGCACACAGTCCAGCATGCCCTCTTCTGCTCTGCTCCTGTTGTTAATGACTGCTGGTCCCTCCCAGATTATCATAGAATATCCTGAGTGATCATCGAGTCCAACTCCAGGCCCTGCACAGGACAGCCCCATTATTCTTCTACTCTTACCCAACCTATGGGATTTCCATTCCCACCCTCTTTTTTCCTTCCTGACAGAGATTTTTCCTGGTGTTCTGGTTTTTGGGCTTTTAATTTACTCTGGATTTGCCAATTTCAGCTTTTGGATACTCTTCTTTTACCCTCCCTGCTCTCCTGTCCTACGTGACAGACCCCTTGACATGAACACAAGGAAGAGTGAGCTGTGCTCCCGGTGGCTTGAAGAGGTTTGGTGGCTGTGTGTTCTCAGCAGGCAGGTGGTGGCACAGTTGTGCCACCTCCACATGCAGTAATAAACTTCCTTCAGGGTAACACTGGTTTAAACCAAATTTGGATAGGTCATTGCTTCACACTCATGGGAGAATAAATAATAAAGGAGATAGAGATGGGGTAGCTGGGGAGAGGATCTGCAGCCAACCCCTTCCATGTGCTTGTATGAAGCACTGACAAAGGTTACACAGAGTGTTTCTGTAGGAGACCTCAGGCTGGCCCAGATGTGCCAAGCAGAGATTTTGAGGAGGTCTGTGGAGTCCCCATAATTATCCAATGCAATGGGATGGAATTCTGCACGAAGTAGCTCCCTAGCTCTCCCCTCCTGCTTGCTGTTGTCTTGGAAAGTGATGTTAAACCCCACATTGATCCGTATGGGAACTCAGCTGGACTAGCTCCAAATGCTTTTGAAAGTCCTCCTGGTTATCCCTACACTTTGATTTATCCAGCTTATTCTAAAGGGCAATTTCAATCCCTAATGGATGCCATTGGTATTTTCAAATGAGGCACCTTTTTAAATGTGGGAATAGCTTGGAGAATAATTCCTGGTAAAGCAAACGTCGAGTGTTAGCTTTTTGTTGTTGCTGTGCAGAAAAATACAGTTTTGCTTGGGGTCGATAAGAGATTGAAAAGTGTGGGTAATAATAAAAGCTGAAGTGGGAGTTACTTTAATAATGGGATGTCATGTGTAAGCCTATAAAATAAACAGTAATTATCACATTTGAGAAACGACTCTGTTAGAATTCACAGTGCTCCTGACAGCTTCATCTGTACATCAAGCCTTTCTGGAATATGCACTTTCTTGTTCTTAATGAGCAAGCAAGTGAAACAGGAATTCTTACCCTGATAGAAGGTGTTGATTTCAACAAAACCTAAACAGAAAACTAGATAAAAGAGAGCCGGTATGGCAGGTTGCAGTTAGTTCTTGCTAACACATTTTGCTGTTACAGAATACGAGGGGAAAACAGAGCTGTAGTTTCATTATTTATGGTTTCCCTCCATCTTCTCTATGGAGCCTATTGAAGGAAGTGGGCCTTATGTATTGCACTGGAAAAGCAGAACTTGAATGGGCAGTAGGGAATCCAAAAACTCAGGTATATAAAATTTGGAGGAAACAGTGAGTATTTGTGGTGGTTTTATTCTCTTGCTCTCTATATCTGCACACTGCCAGCGTTTAAGGAAAATTCCAATGGTATTTGTTCCTTGAGGAAATTTATATCTTTATGTAATTTAATTTAATATTAAAACTGTAGATTTTTTCCAAATACAGCAAAGGTATCCAAGACAATAATCTGTTTGCTGTATTACTTTTATAACTTTTATTTATTTTTATTTTTTGTTCAGCATTTATAATTGAATATTTTATTGAATATTGAATAATTGAAGATTAAAAGTTTAACATTCTTTCCAGCAATGGAAAAAGCTCTCTGTCTTATCAAAATGAACTTCATCAATACCTAATCCATGGGAACACAGTCCAAAGTGGATTCACTTTGGCAGTAAATCACACATACTGGGTTACAAAGATAAAGCTCACTTCAATAGATATTTAAAGATATGTAACTTATCTTCTACACTCTGAATTTAGACTTTTGAGGCTTAGAGAGCCAGAGGCTCAATGGGGGTGTGTAAAGAAATAGGAAGAGTTAAATCAAGGGAAGTAAGGAGCAGAAAATAAGTCGCTGGAATCTCATTACGGTGTCCCTTGGAAAGAGTTTTGTCATGTTTTTAATTTTGTTCCTTTATATGGGCAATAAATTCCTGTAACCAGAACTGGCCTGTGAGTTTGAGGTGTTGTGTGTGAGGAGGATGCAGGGCACACACGACACTGTGCACACAGATTGGCACGTCTGCATCACATCACGTGGTTTTTCTTAAATTATTTTTTTTAATTGATGAAAAATACCTTCAGTAAAAGTTATTTCTTTTACTGAAATATATAATATATATACTATAATATATATTAGGGGGGGCTCAGAGCCACTGGCTGGCCCCGAGGTTGCTTTGGCAGCGCTGGGGTAACAGCAGCATTGCAAAGACTCTTTGCAATTCCCCAGCAATCACGACAGCCAGAGGCTTTGCTGCAGCAGAGATCCCTTTCAGATGAGGATAATATTGAGCTGAACCTGCAAATGGAGAGGTGTTTTATCTAAGCAGCCAGGACAGGAGTGCCAGCAGGCCAGGCTGCAGCCCCTCAGCTATTCCTGTCCCCCCTGGTACTGGCTGCTGGCACCCAGTGGCAGACACTGAGGTACAGATGTTCCCACATCTGGAATGTGGCACTGCGTGTTGGTGGTGCTGGGAGGGAGTGGAGCATGGCACGAGGGGCTGTAAAACCCCAGGTGCACATTCCTGGGCAGGGTTTGAGCAATAGGTCTCTGGAGGGAAGAGCCATATCTGAAATCTGAAGAACTGGGGAGTTTGTCTTTAGCTGTAGCTGATTATTCCATGAGCAGTCAGGGTTTCCTGTTGGTCCTGTCCCAGCTCTCAGGCACTCCAACATGGGCTGCATCTTCCTGGTGTGTTTCCCCCAGTGAAGTGCTTTAACCTCTGTGATGGTGCCTTTATAAAGCATTATTTTTGTTATGGAGGTTTCCCTTGTGGTGATGATGCAAAAGAAAAGCACCATAAAGCGAGAGCAGGCTGCACACAAGGACTAAATGCTGGAGGAGATTGATGTGCTGTGGAAGCCTGGAAGGAGCAATAACACAGGGCTGAAAACCCTCCTAAATGTATTGAGCAAATGGACTGATATTTTTTTGTGGTTTGTGTCATCCCCCACTCCTACTCAAAGCATTTTAATGTTGCAGAGAGCTAAATACAAAGGCAGAAATCAGAGGAAAATCAAGGGAACAACCTGGCTGTGTTTAGGAAAGGGTGAAATAAGACAATGAGATGAAGGGCCACTATCCCATTTATGATACAAACTGGGCTGTGTCCAAGTTCAACTCTTTTATCTTTGGGAAACTTCTTAAACTCAGAAACCCTCCCTAATTGTGGGGTGGGAGGAGCCTGGAATTTACATTCATTTTTGTGCTGCTTCATTGTTGCATGTAAGATTTGCATGTTAGTCATGGAATAAAATCACTACAAAAAGTAGCTGTGACAAATCAGTGGTGGCAGAGGATGGCACAGCACCAAACCCCAGTGATTAGGAGCATCTTGCCTAGTCCACACCACGTTAGGAAGTCAGGCCTGGGCTCTCATGGTGCAGTCTTTTTATAGTTTGACTTCTGCCTAGAGCCAGTTGAATCACAAAATGTGGAAACTCTCTTTGCCATAGAAAATATGAAAGGTACAGCTGCAGCTGAGGCAGAGAAGTGACTGAGAGCAGCCCTGGAGGGGAAGGACTTGGGGGTGCTGGTGGGGAGAGGCTGGACATGCCCCAGCCCAGTAACCCCCCGTGCCCTGGGCTGATCCTACAGTGTGGGCAGCAGGACAGGGGGGGATTCTGCTCCTCTGCCCCCCCAGGTGAGACCCCACCCCAGTCACTGTGCACAGTTCTGGTGCCCCCAACATAAGAAGGACATGGAACTGCTGGAGGAAGTCCAGAGGAGGCCACCAAGTTGCTGACGGGGCTGGAGCAGCTCAGCTGTGGACACAAGATGGGAGAGTTGGGGCTGCTCAGCCTGGAGAAGAGAAGGTTGTGGAGACCCCACAGTGTGTGAAGGGGCCAGCAGGGAAGCCAGAGAGGCGCTGGTCCTCAGGAACTGGAGGGACAGGACAAGCAGAATGGATTCCCACTGACAGAGAGTAGGGTTAGATGGGACATTGGGAAGGAATCCTTCCCTGGGAGGGTGGGCAGGCCCTGGCACAGGGTGCCCAGAGAAGCTGTGGCTGCCCCTGGATCCCTGGCAGTGTCCAAGGCCAGGTTGGACGGGGCTTGGAGCACCCTGGGCTGGTGGAAGGTGTCCCTGCCCATGGCTGGGGTGGCACTGGGTGGGCTTTAAGGTCCCTTCCAACCCAAGCCACTCTGTGATTCTGTGAATCTAATTCCAGGGAAAGACACTTATTTTCCAAATGTCTTCTTTTCAGCAGTTCCCAAATAATGAAAACAGCTTGCTCTGGTGTTTGCATTTCTTTTCAGTTAATGCAGTGCCTGCTCTTTGCTTCCCTCCTTATAAAAGCCAGGATCATCCATGTGGGGCAGAGCTATAACTCTGCAGTAAATTTTACCTGAATTCAGAAACCCATGGGGGTTGGTTTGCATTTGAAGTAGAGGTGCTAGCTTTTGCTGTTAAAAATTAACATTCAGAGATGTAAGTCTTATTTACCAATGTCCTGCTGTGTTGAGAATAACATTAATATCCGACATAGCTTCAACTAAGCTAAGATTTCTATCTTGTAATTATATTTTTTCCACCTGAATTTTTCTGTCCCTCACTGAGAAAATGCTTTGTGTTATACAATGGAGTTTAAAAAGCCACAAACTGATCTGGATCTGTGGTGCATAATTTCGAGTCATTTTTATGTATATTAATGTTAAATCATGTTCTTGATTTCCATAAATGACCCACATAACATGCCAAATTTCTTCCAAGCTTTAAACAGCCCTAGGTTTTGATGAACAAAAATTGATAGGTATGAGATGAACAAAAGAATACTGATGACACATAATATAAGCCTTGATCTAAAGTTGTGAACTTGTCAGATGGTCTGCCAAAAATGGATTATTTTTTAAAAGTTTGAAATATGTCTGAGAAGCACGCTGGCCATTATTCAAAGCCTTTAATTTATTACATTGATGCTGTTAGACAAGTGATAATCACAGGCTTTAATTTCCTGCAGAATTGGGCATAGGTGTAGAATGCTTTCTATCACTTAATATGCAAAAACCCCCTCAGATCAGCGAATGGAATTTATATCCATGTCACTGTAGGTTGTCTAATCTGACACAGATTGATATTAATACTCTATATAAAATTGAAATTTTCCTAGACCTGTGGTATTTTATTGCATTCTGGGTGTTCACACTTCCAACAAAATGTCTGTATGCAATTGTATGTCCATCTATAGCAATATGCAATCTGTAGTCTTTTGTTTCATTAAACATCCTCTCATTTTCTTCTGACTTCACAATACTCTTGCTCTTTATTCGTCCTGGATTGTTGAGATCTCTAGAAGGTTGTGCATAAATCAAAAACTTATTGATTCTATTGTCTCTTTCTACAGTTAATAGTAACCCATGTACATGTCACCACTGGGGATTTGTTTTTTTCAGGCTCTTGTGCAAAATCCTTCATACAAAATGTTTTGAGCTGGACTCTGCCTTAGCTTAAAAAGCAGCTGGTTCCCTCTGCAGGTTTACAGAAAACTTTCTATTTCCTTCCTGAGGGTCTTTTTTTATTAAACACTCCTTTAACAACATGGAAAACATGCTAAGAATATGTAACAAAATGTGTCAGTGAAGCCTGCAGAAAGCAAGGCTTCCTAATTGCAACCTGGAGAAGGGAAGGCTTCCTAATTGCAGCCTTGCAGTGCCTGCAGGAAGCCTGTGAGGAAGATGGAGAGAGACTATTGATAAGGGATGGAGGGACAGGACAAAGGGAATGGATCCCACTGCCAGAGGGCAGGGATGGATGGGATATTGGGAAGGAATCCTTCCCTGGGAGGGTGGGCAGGCCCTGGCACAGGGTGCCCAGAGAAGCTGGGGCTGCCCCTGGATCCCTGGCAGTGTCCAAGGCCAGGTTGGACGGGGCTTGGAGCACCCTGGGCTGGTGGGAGGTGTCCCTGCCATGGCTGGGGGTGACACTGGATAATCTTTAGGGTCCCTTCCAATCCAAACTGTTCTGGGATTCTCTGGTCATGATAGTTTCATGGTCTTTAATATATATTACTTAAGAGTCTGACACAGTATTTTAGCAAGTAAAACATTTTTATATTTAATATGTTTTTTGTTGAACTAAGAGCATAGAAGGATCTGAGTAACTTCATGTTGTAGGAAAGATCAGGGTATGTCTATTTGTAAGTAAAAGCTGATGTTTTGCATTTTAACAGGGAAGGAAATGAACAGTGGCACTAAACCCACATCTGCCAGAGCAGAGCCTGGTGGCAAAAGCTACTTCTTGTTACTGCGGTGACAGGATCCAGATGTCACACAGTTAGGGGCGTTTGCTAAAATCTTTTTGAAGTAGGAACACCTGTGACCGTCAAAAGTGATAAATATTAGATAATAAAAAGCATTCCTGGTAGGTGTGCTGTGTAACCAACGCAGCCAGTGAGAGAGCAATCAAATTCTTTGCGCTTCCCTTCAAACCACTCGCTTGCCTCTGTTTATTCCCATTTATATAGTCCTTCTCCCGTGGCTGAATCTTTGAGGGCTTCTGGCTTTACTTTTTTTTGCAGCTATTTTATAGATGTGCATGTATTATTGCATGGCTTCCCATTTACTTTCCTGCTTTGTTTTTTTCCCCCATTTTTAGACTGATATTCTGCAGGAGCAAAGTTCGAATATCTGCAGTTTTAGATTGAGTTAACCAATGAAAATCGAGGGTGAATCTTTCTGTGCAGCTGCCCATTTATTTAGGGTCTGATGGGTGTTGCCCATTAGAAGTAAAGAAATTGAATACAATGAATGCTTTGCCATGAGGTATTTTTAAGCAAAAACATTTGAAATATTATTCTGTGGCTTTGAAATATTGTTCTGGGGTCTTTGCTTGTTTCAGTGAATCTGAAGTAGAGTTGTAGGCTCTTGTGGAAACAGACCCTCCAGCATGCCTGAGCTCTTTATTCATTTAACTCAGTATATTGCCTCACCTAAAGCAAGAAAGAATCCAAACTCATCTATTTTGCAATGGACCATAAAAGCTTGACCACTTGTAATCCCTCTGTGTGGAGAGTTGACTCGTGCCATCCTTGGCTTGAACAGGACTTGCTTCCTCTGTACAGCTTTGAAGCCGCTGGCAATTCCCTCTGTTCTCCAAAACAACAAAGAACAGAGTACAACACTCTCCTATTGCCACGGAAAAGAATGTTGTCTTCTCTAACTGCACTGCTTTCAAATGTGCATTTTCAGTTCCAAAAGGGATATTTAAGGTATCCTCTGTGTTTAAATGGAAATGCATGCAATTCTGCATTTCAGGGGGAAAAAAAAATGATTACACTTTAAGTTTTTGAATAAAAATGAAATTACGTAAGTCCTTGCTGTATCAAAATCCACTGCTTCTGTTTGATGCATCCAGAGTGACCTCTGGGGTTGCTGTTCTGCTTCTCAAGGGGATTCTGTCTCTGCTCTTTTGGCTGGACTCCAGGTTTGGATGACAAATTCAAGGTTACAGTTTGTTTACTTTTTTTATCCAGAGACAGGGGAGATCAATCCTAATCTATAGAGAGACAGACTCTCAAATACCAGAGTGCCAAAGGCTTGACCCTTGGCAGTGCTGAGCTCTCCTTAAGGGCAGGCTCTTGTGTGGCACTCGGCCCTCAGGGATTCAGACTCCCCCCCACCATCCCCTGGTGGGCACTGCCAACTGAATTCATCTCTTACTTTGCTTTCATACCACAGGATTTTCTTCCAATTTCTGCTGAGGCCATTGAATTGTGTCTTTCCAAGTAAAGTGGATAGCGGCATTCACTGATTTCATTCTCAGAGGTAGTATTTGAGACCCACTGGTTGTTTTTCTTTTATCCTTAGACTGTTTTCCACTTGTCTGCTCTGCTCTTGCACCCCGTGGTCCTCTGTTTCCTACATAAGCTCAGAAATATAAGGGGCCAGGCTACCAGTTCAGGCAGGAGCCTCCTCTTTTAGGAACTCACCTTTGGTCCCCGATGGACTGGAGGCAATGCTGAACAGCACAAGGCACTGCTGTTCTGGTGTTGTCAGCAACAGCAAAGACAAGCACAGAAAAACTGTTTCAATTCTTTCTGCTTCACGTTAACCCTGAAGACATTTTCCTGAGGTCCCTGGAGTGGAGGTGTCCCTCCATGTCCCTGGGGCTCCGTGACCTTTAGCAGTCCCAAAACGAAGCCTGGTCCTGGTGACAGTAGGGAGATGTCAGCAGACTGCAGAACCTGAGCGAAAAAATCCGAGCACAGCACTTCTCCAGGATGACTGAAATCCTATTTATGGAGACGATAACATCATAACCTTTTAATTTTCCTTTCTATTTTTTTCCTTGGTGACAGATTGACAAGCCTAGAGGATGAAGCTGTCTATTCATAGGGAGGTTTGGCGTGGGCAGCAGCACTGATTGTTTCTCAAAGCTGACCTCAGGAGGTTTCTCCTGAGCCTCAGGAGCTCAGCCTGGAGTCCTTCTCCTCGCTCAAGCTGCCCAGGTGAGTGATGCTCTGTGCCAGGTTCTGCAGAGTAAACATTCTGCTAGACATTGCTAGACATTGCATTGATCACTAACCAGCCGAGCTGTTCAGACCTTGCAATTCCAAACAACCATCTCCTTTCCTGCCCCAGCCAATTTTTTTCTTCTGTCTCCAACCTTTAGTGCTCTTAACCCTATTCAGACGGCGTAATTAAAATCTAGGAGTGCAACGTGGGTCTTCTCTTATGCAAAATTACTCTAAGTATGGTAAAAGAAATGGACAAGATCAGATGGAATCGGTTTGCAAGTTGTTTATTTAACATTTGTTTGCTATAGGCAACAGGTTTTAACGCAGGTTAAGAAAAAGACGTGCCACAAACTAATCTTTTCAGTTTATCTTTTCTCTTTGATAAATAATTCCCCCTTTCTAAATCCTTATTTTCAGAGTTGATGTTAGTACTGCCTCCATTTGTTGTATGTGAAAGATACCACTTTTTGATAATAAAGATATTAGTCATACAATTACCAGAATTGCTGCTTCTGGCTGTTTTATTTAAAAGAAGCTGGGGGGGCTTTGCAGCAAATATGCAAGAGATTGTGCACAAAGAGAATGATTGTGCTGTCCCTGCTCTTGCTCGTGTGGATTCTCATCCACTGCCCCTGAGAATGGACAGCAATAAAGACTATCCAGAACCAAGACAGGATAATATCTAATAATTTCCTGCATGGACAAAGGAAGTTTTAGCACAACTTTAATGATATGATATTTTATATTAATTTAAAAATCCTCGACTTCAAAATATTCTTGTGGCCTCCCCTGCCAGCCCACACAAACCTGCTAAGACAAAGTACCTTTCCAGGGTAGAAAGAGCCATCAGTCAGCAGCACACAATAGATATCAAAGACATCACATTTCCAAAGGTATCTGTAATACCAATGCAGAACAAAGTGTATTGCAGCTTTTCATAGCTCTCCTGAAAGGAAACCACACAGTAAATCCCACTTTGCCTAGCTGAGGAGGAGGAGGAAGGGATGCATGCACTCTTCAGGTTTCTCAAGGAGGAGCACAAAATACGTCTGTTCAGACAGTGTTACTTGGCTCTGTATTTGCTTATGGATCACTCCAGTTATTCCTTTAGGAAATAAAGCAGCATTATACTGTCAGTCTTCAAAAGTATGTATTGTTAACATTAGCTTTACTTTGCATTAAACATTTAAATTATATATGAGGCGGCTCAGGGGAAGGGTGTGCAGTGAGCTGTGGTGTGGAGCCTGAAAGTCTGTGTGCAGGCACTTTCCCCGAGCACTCTGTGTGAAGGCCATACACCTGGCCAAGCAAAGGAGGAATCCTGCCTTGCTCCAAATGACAGCACTCACTGATTCTTGCAAGGTCCTGAAGGTTTGGAGACCTCTGTGGTGAGAGCACATCGGCCCCCTGTGTGTTGGTTATGGAGCTGGGAGGAGCTGGGTGGGATGCTGGGAGTGACCCCTGTGCACTGATGGGAAAAGGCAGCACAATGGCCGTGGGGAGGCATCCTGAGCTGGGGGGTCCTGCTGGCAGCATCTTCGCCTTTGCCCTGCCAGCCCAGCCAACACAGGAGGAAGGTGTGACAGGGGTTCCTTCTAGAATGTGCCATGGTGTGTCACTGAGACAGGCACCCAGAGGAAATCTCGGTGGGGACACAGCTCCTAAGGGGTTGCCAGGGAATTTTCAACATTCCCTTCACTGTGCTGGGTTGTACCTGTGCCTAGGAAGACTGGTTTACCTTAAGAGATCCATTTGGAACCATGATATATATTTTATTCCTTATTTGTTCTACAAATTAAACTTTTTATTTGTAAGCAAAGTGTCACTTTTCTCTAGTCAGTACCCTGCCAGTCAGAAACAGATGCCTTATTTATGGAAACTTTAAAGCAAAGTAAACCACAACACTAGTGGAAGCTTGAGTGTTATTTCTACTGCCTCTTGAGCCTTAGTTAACTGAAGTGATAGGATATGATACTGCTTTTTTTTTTTTTATCTTTTGGTAACTTTTCCAAATAAACAATCTCCTGGAAATAAGGTATGACATTATTAGGCAGGTAGTGAAGTGAAAGCTCAGTGCTTGTTTGCTTTGTAGCGTTGTTTTACTTGTGCACTGAAAAGAAAAGAGCACTGTAGCAATGTGAGTGGCAGCTTTACATAATGGAATATGTGCTTAGCCCTGTTTATATTTGCAGCATCATGCGTGTTAATTAGCAGACTGTATCTCCAGTGCAGTCCTGGCTGCCACATGTAAATAAATGTCACCTAGTTTTAGGTGAGTTATCCCCTGTGTAAACAAGCCAAACAGACTTAGTGCAAGGTTTTTGATAATTCTGAAGAATGCTCTTTCACTGAGATTTGATTCATATGATTCTTTAATATTCTGCACAGTCTTTGCACTGCATAATGGCAGCACTCCTGCCAGCAACCCTATGCATCTGCCTACCAAAAAATAACATTTCTGTAATTACAGTATGGCTGATGACGGATAGGAGTGGGAAATGCTGAGGGACAGTGGGAAGACAATCACAGCAACCAAGCACACAATCTACAGAACACAAGTAAAAAGAACATTACAAAAATAAACAGGAACTTGTGGGGATTAGATCAGAATAAGTATTACTTTGGTAAACAAAGAGAATGGCTTAGCTACAAAAAGCACAGTAGTTGAAGAGAGAGGGCTTTTTATTTCTGTGTGCCTGTAAATGAAGAGAATTTCCACTAAAGCATCATTACATTGTAGCCTCTGATAGATCTGAACTGCTGATGAGTTAGATTTGATTTGTTGCTGTTTGATTTTAATCAATGTCTCTGCAAATGCACATAAGGTGCTGGCTTTCAGTGCGAAGCTGGGACAGGCAGGTGACCTGGGTGTGGGCTCCACACATACAGCCAGGCAGAAAGGACAGCTGGAGGGCATGGAGAGACAGGGATGCCACTTTTGAAGAGCCATAACTGTAGGGACACGTTAAAACTTCTGGAGATGTGCTAAAAAAAGCAATTTCACTCTGGTAGGGCTACAGCGTTGGGGGTTGAACTGTTATCTGGCACTTGGTTTGATTCAGCAGCTTTTTGCTGCAACTCTGTTGCTTGTAGAATAATTAAGAGAGGCTAGAGAGGATAAATGAAATGTCAAAAGAATCTGTGGCATCAATACAGGGATGATGATGAGGTTGTATCCCTTGCAAAGCTTTTGCCCCCCACTCCTTGCAATCAAAGAGACCCTTCCCCTTGTTTGCCAGGTGTGGACTCCCTGAAGATTTCCTGACAGTTTCCAGATGTGCTTTCACATCTGTGCTGTCAGTGACAGCAAAGGGGGCTCAGCAGTGCAGGGTAGAAGCTGGTCTTTCAACCCACTCTCATCTGTACCCTGTTTAGTGGGGTGAGATGCTAAATGGAGTGTTAGGAAGAGGGATGGTGACGAGCTTTGTGTGTGTCAGCTTAACTCAGTTCCTCAGCACAGCCAGAGCCAAGCTAGGCCTAGAAGAGAGGAATTGAAGAAAAATGCTTAGCAAAGATGCAGCCCCTCACCAGCCCAGCCAGGCAGGAGCTGGGGCTTGTGGAACTGCAGGTTAGTCTGTCCTGAGAGCTGACCTCGAGTTGAGGGATAACATATATGGATCCGTTCTCCTTTTTCTGTAATTGCATGGCTATCAAAAAAAAAAAAAAAAGTTCTGCTTTTTTCCCTCATATCTTAAAGGCATTTTACTAATGTAATAGATAAAAAAGAAATATGTTAAATAAAAACATTTATTGGAGGGCATAATTTTAAATATTTAATGATATAATTAAGTCTTATTAATGTAATGGTCTTTATTCTTCAGTTTAAAAATTCACAAGGTTAATTTCCCTTTCATCTTTATTACGCAATGTTTGCCACAATTATTTGTTATGTATTCTGATAAATATTTGATGAATATTAGAGATTTTAATTTAAAGAAAAATATGGGTCGTCTTTTACCACGGTGTTACTCCGGCATTAGGCCGGAATTAGTGAAATTAGCACAGGAGTGAATCAGGCCGGGCTATTCCTTCAGTTGTGCCACAGCTGGATTATTAGATTGCAGTGATTCATGGAGAACACACTCCTTACTCCTGTCTCTTCCAAGGACTTGCAAAGAAGCTGAGAATCAACAAGTGGCAGAACTGTTAGCACATCATTTTCACGCTGTTTCCTCCTGGGGACATTATTTGCATCATCTCCGTCTCAGATACTTATTCACTTAAGTACATTTGACAATAAAAACCACCTATTAAAGTTCATAAATTAATGCCAAATATATTTCAGAACGTATTTACTTGATTCCCTAAATTACTGGCTTAAAAAATATACAGGTTGAGTAAAATGGTCCTTCCTCTATATACTCTGCTCCTTCTTGAAAAAGTCCTTCAGCTCTAAGTCCTGTGGATTTAAATGATTTATATTCTCCTTTATTAGCAGTAATTGTTACATATGCCCCAGAAATATTTTTAGGGGAAATGGAGGCTTTCTTCTACCACAGCATTACCTTTTTTTTCAAGATCAGTCTGCCAAACTCCCATGTCAACAGTTGCTGAAAAATCACTTTACGGGCAATATGTTGACTTCCCTTCTTAATTAAATAAAGAAACAAACCAGAAATCTCTGGAGAAAAGGACTTTGAAATAAGCACATACTCCTAATCTGTCACTGCATTGAGAATGGCAAAACAAATAGGATTTGAGCTGGCAGCCGAATTCCAGTGCGTGCTGCGATTAGACTTGGGTTATGAGGGGTGCAAAACTACCTTTCAGGGAGTTTCTCCAGGTGGTGTGTGCTGGAACCTGAGACCTGGGGGGCTTTTCCTTTTCTTGGAAACCACAGGTACCTTTGGATTACCGGCCTGCTGTCATTGTCACCTTCCCATGGACCTAAGACACTCTCTTCCCACTCCGAAGGGATTTATTTGGTTCAGAGCAGAGGTAGCAAAATGCTGCCAATTTTTAAGTCCCCCATTTTATAGCAGGAAGCTCCCCTTGGCACTGAATGGCTTTCCCCTTTCATTATGTTACCCTGCTATGCAGAGCAGGTATATTTGCTGCTGCTCTAATAGCAGCTCTCCCTTATCGCTCTAATGATGAGGGCTGAACACATCTGGGGAAGTTTACTCACATCTCATGGTAATGAATGCAGTTTATTTCCCCAAATCACTGCCAAGACCTATCTAGCTCCTAAAAACATGTACATTGGCTCTGCACTTGCTCTGAAGTATTGAGAGTATTGTTTCTGGAATAAATCGAGTTGTTATGTTCCTGCCACCGCGTTGCCTGCGTGCAGCGTGGTTATTAAAATGGATTAAAATAGGCCATTAAGTGTTAGAAAAGTGTGCACTGGCAAACCGTGATGCTTAGCTCTCCATCCTGTAGCCTCCCCTGTATGATCAAGCTGTGTTAGAACACTCTGTTCTCTGCAGAATGCAGGAGGAATAGTCAAGGTACAAAAATTAACCTTCCAAAAAGCCAGCGTGCCAAGCCTGGCAGGGTCTAAGCTGGCAAAGGGGAAGCGATGCTGTGGGCTTCTCTCAGCACCTCACTTGGAAACCACAGCCCCACGACCACAGCCCCAGCTGACACAGCCATGATGACTCTTTCCACTTATAGGAAGTCCTACTGGTTTTACAACTCATAAAAGATTCAATTCTCTCACCTTGTAGCATACCCCTATTATAGGGAAGCATTTCATCTCTCCTGAGATCCACCCATCCCTCTTACCTCAGCTTTCAGAAGTCCATTAAAACTCTGCTTTAGGTAGGGTATGCTTAAGCTTGCTATTATCTTGGAATTTCGTGGTAAATCCTGCTTGAAAGTGAGTACTTGGCTCTGAAGTCAGGCCACAATGAACTGAAGAATAGGGGAAAAACTCCTCAATGGTTGCCCCCCAAATCACTCATTTGTGCAGTGGAGAAAGCCAGATGGGTAACTCGAGTCTGCCTTTGAAATGCAGGGGAGCCCCTCAGAAACAGGACTAAGTTAAACAAGTACCTCTTGCAGGTGCATCTACTGGTATCTTCTCATTCTTTGCTCCTGGAGCTGCACCTGGTGATTTTACCTCTCCTGGCTTTTGTCTCCCAACACCTTCTCGCTGGTCCTTATGAGGAAGCTGCTGTCCAGAACTTGCTCTCCCTGACAGACAGGACTCCACTTGTGCAGCCAAGGGATGCCAGAGCTTTGACCGAGCACATCAGCGTTACAGGGCAGATCAATCATGCTGGAAAGGACAGATGAGAGCACACAGGACTTGCTACATGTGTGCCTCAGTCAATTGTTTTATGTAGATTCGTGTAGAGGCGCCTGTTTTCTAAACTTGGGATAAAAAGTGCTGTTAGAAAAGTCTGGAAGCGTAATTAGGGGGTTTGTTGTTAAACCTTGTTCTAGGGTCATGTTTTGTTGATGAATATGTTAATTTCCTTTATCAGAGAGGCTTGTTGTGCTTCTGATAACACTGAAAACTGTTTGTACCTTGACATTTGCACAATGCCTGGAAGAATTACTGGGCTTTATTTAACTAATACCTCTGAGAATAAAACCTTGACAGCAACAGGGGTGATCTGATTTACATAGAGGAGATAATTGATTTATAGCCACACAATTAATGCAGTGAACACTGAATTTCTCTTTCCTCTGGAAGAAATGCAGCATTACACATTACTTTGAGATTTAGAAGAGTAGCTGTTAGGGAAAAAAGGGGAAAAAATATTTTAACCTGCTTAATTACTGCACACTAGAGGGCACTTGAGGTAGAGCAAACAATATTTGCAGAGCTACTGCAACTGAGCAGGCTATCACACTCACAAAGTACAGTGCAAACTAACTGCAAAAGATTAACTCTCCAAATTGCATCCTATTCAACTGCTACCCTTTTGCACGTTAATGAACATAAAAGAAAAATAAATTAAAAAAAAAGGTTGAATTCCTTGCTGGATGTCATTTTCTTTTGTCTTCATTCTAGGCTTTGTTGGAATAATTGTTTTTCTAACAGCCAACCTGACAGCAACTAGTCAAAATTGCAAATAGTGCCCAAGGAATAATAAAACCTGATAATGGGTTGTTATTTTTATGCACTCCATAGTATCATTGGTGCAAATGGCACACAAATTAGTAGTTGGGGGGTTTATACTTTATAATCTTCAGGCAGTGAAGGGGGCCCAGAACTACTTATGTTTTATAGTACTAAATTGAGTGATTTTGGGATGGGAAAAGGATGAGCTAAGGGCCCACAAACCCAGAGCTGCTGTTGGGTCCAACCTTTGTTTCTGTTCGAGTGTCCTTGGGCTGGAAGAGGAATTGGAATTATATATTTGAATTATATAGTTGGTTATAGGGATGTTTTTGTCCTCTCAGAGCAAAAGCAACACAGTCAGACTCAATGCATCTCTATGGAGTAACAGAGGAGTGGACTTGGATTAGGTGTCCTTCTCAGAGCGCCAGACTGGAGAGTATTTTTGGGTGGTTGAGGATAACTTTTGTCACTTATGGATGCTGCTGCTGCTGCTTTGTGGGCTGCTCTCTCTGCAGTGGGGCTTTCCAAGCTCTCTGTTCCAGCGTTGGATTTTGAATTTTAACCGGGTTTGATCTCTGCCATTCCTTTGCAAATCCCTCCCTTGAGTTTGAGTCTCAGTGTTTCTACCCTTCCCTGTTGAAATGTAAACTGGAATTGCTTTCAGAGGGGAAAATAAAACCAAAACCAAACGTACCCCAAACCATGTACCTTTATCTCATGGGCCACTTGTATAATTTCCTTTGTTTTAATCTATGGGATTGGTTGTAAGCATTATATAATGGATTTTTTTCATGTTACAGGTGTCTTCAGTGACTTCCCAAACACAGGAGATCATTATTTTTCCTGATAACCAAGTTGTGATAACTGCATACAAGCAGGTTTTAAAGGTTGCAAGATAGTGATAAGAACCAATGTTCTAAAGGTAATTATGTCTCTGTGCTGGCACAGCGAGCTGATAAAAGCACATATTTTATTCACAAATGTTCTGGACTTCAGATAACTCTTGTTTCTTAGTTTATGGAATGTGAATTCTAGCATGCAAAGCAAATTAAATTTAGGAATAATCCCTCTCATAATCTGAGCAAAAGGTGCAAATGATGTAGAATGTTTGGATATTGCCTGAGAAAACAGCACTGACTGTATTTAAAGCTTTGATAGAATAGTGGCAGGTGACACAACTAGTCTGTAAATGTGCTTTAGTAACTTTCAGATCAGTTATTAGTTTCTTATTAATAATCCTGCTTTCAAGTGGCATTCTAGTGGTAATCCCTGTAAGCACAGGCAGCTCTCAGTAAAGTCATTTATCTTGATCAAGCAAGTCACGCTGGACTCATTAATAGTGAGTAATTTTGCATCAGGCCCTATTTTGTGTATTAAACCCCAAAATCAGCTCCTGATGCTTGGAGGGAAACATCTCATTGCTAGGTGATCTGCTGGAATAAAAACTGAACGTGAGGAATTAGAACAGTGCTTTCTTTTGCCTTCACTCTCCTCCTTCAAGTGCTGACTTTGGCATTGTAATTGAAATGAGATGACTCCGAGCACTGACAGCAGCAGCAGCAGCAGCAGCCCTGGCAAGGCTGGGCTCTGATTGAGTTGCCCCTGAAGGGCTCATTTCAAGTCATTCCTATTGAATATTTTTAAGCATTAAGGTCTAAATTCTCTGTCTTCACAAAGCAGTTTATTGCACTGCTGAGGAGCAAAGAATTAGATGATAATCAACAACTGTTTTCACAAAAACATAAAAGCGAGAAAAGATGGTTGAATTCCATTATGCCACAAATTTTAGGTGATGGATATTTCCTGTCTCCAAATGAATGGGAAGGCACATTGGGGTTTTAATCCTTCTTGCTCATACAAGCAAAGCAATATGGAAGAAAATCTTCAGGTTCTCTTCCAGGTTATTTTTTTCCCCCATTGTCAATCACAACCAGTCAAAAAAACAAACAGAAACCATCCCCCAAAAAACCCAAAAGCCACCAAAAAACTTCTCCAAAACCAGTTAACCAAATCAAAAAAAGAACAAAAAAAACCAACAAGATGAAAAATAAGCCCAAAATAACAAAGCCAACAACCAACTCATACCACAAACCAATATTTTTTGAATATTCTGGCTTGTTGTTTTTTTCTTCCTGATCCAAAAATTTAATATGAAGATTGCATTCCAGTTTGATCCAGGATCCATTCAGTCATATGCATTTTGCAGATGACATTTTAATTTCAGTACAGTTATTAAACTAAAAATCTTCATCCCATTTCAATTGGAGTCAGAGCTGCTTTTTGCTTAAAAAATGAAATGGCCATTTAGGAAGTAGAGGAATAATCTTCCTTTTAATATTTATTTAAGAGGAAACAATTTTGAGCCAGCATATTCATCAGTGTTATGCAATAGTGTGTGTGCATACATCTCCCTATGGTAAATATCATTAAATCATGTCAATTGGATAGGATGCAGAAAGTTGCAAATGTTCCTTTGCTGTTCCAAGATTATTTTTACATTCATTTCAATGCATACACTTCCTCCTGTCAAGATTTACTCCATCATCTGAAAGGCTTTCCAGCAGGGGAATCCATGGATGACATAATCCATTTTAACAAGACACTTACCCATCCTCTCCTACAACTCGAGGATGAAAGAGCAGAGCATTTGCCCCAGTAATTTCCAACTGCAAGAAAGGTCACATAGAACAAATGGCACAAGTCAAAGGTTGAAATCAAAACAAAAAACTAAACTTTTAAGCTGTGCTTGAAGGTACAACCTCTATCATTAGCTTTCTTCCCAGACACAAAGGTGTTGCCTGTTTAAAGCATAGACACAGGGGATCTTATTAGGGAGAATTTCTGTTCTTGGGGGCTCCATCAGGTGTTTTTAATAGAAATTAAAACAAGGAGTGCAACTAGTCTTACTGAAACCTTTAAAAAAGCTTGAAAACTGTCATTAATTACCAGGAGTAAAGGCAGGCCAAGCACCCTCATGCTTTCCTTGAGACAGCATCTATTTTCTCACTGTGTTGTTTGGTTTGTGAAAGGATGGAGGAGAAAAACACCCTTTGGCTCTGCAGAACCCCAGGTAAAGGGAAACCACATTTCTGATCTTATCTGTGGCACTGCAAAATGTTTTGTATTTTCCTCAAGGCTCTCTCCTTGCTTCAAGTCAGGGTTGTGTATTTTTACATCCATCCTTCTCCAAGGAATCATCCCAGGCTCACAGCTTGGAAAGTAAACGTTTGGGCTGAGGGAAGTAAAGAGAGAGTTGGATGTTTCTTCATTGTCCTTGAAAAATATCACATTCTGGGTACATATTGCTACATTCCCATGAGTCTGAGGCTTTTCAGAATGAGGATTTGTGCAAGAAGGAATGCACCTGTTTTCAGCAATACCTTGTATTTAGTTAAAGTCAAGCAGGTAAGAGCTCCATAGGAAGGGGTCTCTCTTACATGTGTGCATGAAGACATAGTAGTATGAGCATGAAAAATAAGATTAACAATCATGCAACTGAATTATAGGAAATTCTTACTATATAGAAGAATATTAGGAGAATATTTCTGTCATCCTAGGTAGATCTTCAACATAGTCATCTTTTACTTAGGGTGAAGGGGTTTCCAGGTGCTCTGAATGAGTTTAAGATGACCAACCTTTTAAGAGTAGAGTTGAGCAATGGACCAGGTTCAATAATATAGAACCACACTGCATGTCCATTTTAAACACAAATGAGTGGTCAAGGAGAGCTGGAGAAGGAGGATGGAACGGAGGGCACTCAAACCTCCACAGCAGCACTAGTTCAGTGTAGAATCAATCCTCCATTTTAAGAGTCACTGTCTGTACCTGAGCTCGTCTCTACCTTGTGCTCTTACCATCTCTTTAGGCAAGCATTAAACTTGGGCAATATTTAGAGCTATGATGTATGCAATTATTAAAACCAACACATTTAATCTGCTGATAGATAACCCATGCCACATCAGAAGGCGAACCCCCCAAACTCAGTGGGTAGAGAAGGTGGGCACGGGTGTCCCCCCGCAGTGCCGTGGCCGTGGCGTCCCCGAGCCCGACCCGTGCGGATCTCTGGGGTGGGATGGGCCGCCCCCAGCGCTGTGAGTCAAAGGCAGGTGGGGGTACCTGGGGGTACCCAGCGCTCGGGATGCCCGAGCCTCTCGCAGCGCTCCCACGGCCGGGGCTGCGCCGGTCCCAGCGCTGTCCCTCCTGGAGAGCATCGGGGAGCGGGGCCAGGGCAAGGACTGACTCCCTGCCCTCCGGCGGCTCCTGCTGCGGGGCTGCCCCTCACCGCCCCACCGCCACCCTGCGCTCCGGACCAGTACCGGGGAGCCTTCACACGCCTGCGGTTCCCCGAGCCGTCTCGGCAAAANGTCTCCCCTTCCCGGCGAGCATCACCCCAAAGCCCAGGGTGCTCCGGGCACGTCCCAGCTCCAGCGGGCGCCTCCCCGGTGTCCCCGCGGCTCAGGGCCGGCCCCCACCTCCCACGGGTCCGCCCGGTGCCACCCCCATCCATCCGTCCGTCCATCCATCCGTCCATCCACCCGTCCGTCCGTCCGTCCCGCCCGGGCGGTGGGAGATGCCCCGGCGCGGAGTTGGCGAGCGAGCGGCACGGCCGGCCCTGGAAAAGTTGTGTGCTTCCCGGGGGGAAGGCGGGGTGCGCAGGAGAGGGAGGGGGAAAAAAACCACCACCCCGAAGTGCTTACACGAATTTCCCAGCGCTAGACCTGCCTCCGAGATCAGCCCAATAAGAGCTGTCAGGGGAGGCTCCCGGCTCACTTTTCCACATCGCTTCACAGTTACATTTGGCAGGCAGGCAGGCACGATAGCGCGCTCAGCCTCGGAATTAGCGGATTTATTTGGAATATCCCTGCTCTCCTGGAGACGTGCTGCTGCCGCTGGCTTGTGCGAAGGGAGAAATTAATAACTGCGCTCCGGCATGCAGGCACAGAGACCCGGGCAGCCCAGCAACCAGCGGCTCCTCCAGCATCGGCAGCCTCGGGAAGCATGAGAAGAAAATCTGGCCAATCTTGCCCGTTCCCAGGGACTGGCTGATGGGTTTTTACCTCACCCTTTCAATCCGTGCGTGAAGTGGCTGTGGGCGAGCGGTTCCCTTGCTCCTTGAAAGAGTGAGTATTCATTTTATTAATACAATTTGCGGCTGGCTGGCAGAGGGCTCTCGCTCCGAGGGTTTGTGTCTGACTCGGGCTCTGTGTGCGTGCAAGGTGCGCGGTGCGAGCGCCTTCCTCGTCCTTAGGTGCGGTATTAGGCTGCACTGTGGTGCCTCGTGAAGTCGGATGTGTTCCATTTCCCGATAATGAAAATGTCTTGGGATGCTTGTTAGGATTTATTATTATTATTCCCTCGGGAGGAGAAGTGGTGGTAATTGTATTTCTCCTCCCGTTTGTTTGGGGGGTTTTTGGGGGTGGTTTGTTTTTCCTTCCCTTCTTGGCCCCCTTTGAAATGATCCAGGAGGACTTCGGGGCACAGAGGGTTGCTTCCAAGGCTGGCGAACCCGTTTTTTCCCCGTGTTTTCTTATTTAGTACAATAAGTCTCTGGGCTATTTCACTGTGTTGAATAGATGCAGGGCTGCATTCATGCATTGAAATAGATTGCAGTTTTCGTGCTGAGAATAAAAATCACCCACCAGCCAGATATGTAAATGAAGGAGGAGGAGGCTGGAAGAACCATGATGGGGGGGATATCCCCCGATTTATCATCGCTTTCCCTCCCCACAAAGCTTTGCACCCCCTAAATCAGTAAATAAATAGGAATGGCTTCACAGCTTCCTTTCCTACTTTCAGAGAGGAAGGCATCCCGCAAATGCTGCTCTTGCTCTTCAAAGCTGAGATGGGAATGAATCTTTAGCCGTAACTAGCCAGGAGTCATCCCTGTCCCACAAGTTGTTTGGCTTTGGTTGACTAAACAGAGAATGCACCCAGCTGAAACTTGGGAGAGGGAGAAAGCTCCTCAGCTCCAGTGCCTCCTCAGTTGCCTCCCTGCCAAGGCTCCCGGAGAAGAAAGGCACGAGTCTGTGGCCCCCTGAATCTCGCTGTTCCACTAAACGCTTCGCCTTGCCTTTGAGGAAGGCAGAGGAGTAACACCTCCTTGCGTTCTGCTCGGCTACAATATCTGCTGGGTAGCAGCATCCCAACCGGGAGCGCCGAGCTGCCAGACAGCATCGCTGTTAGGCAGCATCAGACCCAGACCCGGGCTCGGGCTTGGCTGGGGAGCCTGGGCGGCTCGGCAAAGCTTCAGCACAGAAAGCCTCTGGCAGCTTCCAGGAGGGTAATATAAAAGAGATTAATTCAAATCCTTATTTAGACTCTGCCTACCGCCATGAAGGTGACACTACTTAACAGCGGCAGGAATTCCTCTGCGGTTCGTCGCTGTTCAGTCATGTCTTGAATTTGCCTCAATTCAAACAGTTTGCGTTCAGTACCAGACTAAATAGGGTGGAATCAATCCAACCTGGCACATAACGGTGCCGCACAAACCTGCTCGTGTTGCCAACAGGTATCAAACTCCGTGCCCTCCCTTCTCTCTTCCAGACAGGCACAAACACACACACTCTGTTTCATGCAAACGAGTCTGGCTCCTCTGAAAGTAGCAATAAACACTCATACAACTTTTAGAAAGGCTGACACCTCTAAACAAGCCAACTTGGGCTCATAAACGGCTCACCATTTGTGGCTCTGGTTATCACAGCCAGATGTTTTTTGAGAGGTGCTGATTGTAAGAACCCAAATAGCTTTAACTGTTTATTGTTTCAAATCCACCACGTTAGTGCTTTATAGAAGGGAAGCTAACAGCTGCTCACTTCAGTTTCAATTAAAGAATGGAGCTGATATCCACCAAAGCTATAGATAAAGAATCCTCTTAACTTTGCTCATCCTCTTTTGGAAATTCTTCAAGAGTTTCTCTGCAATAAGGAGAAAGAGAAATATGCAGTACTCTTGTATGAGTGATGTTCCTTCTCTGTGTTCAGTACTAGGCTGCTGTGAACAAGAAGAGCTCTCACAATAGACTTCTCAGTAAATATAAGTAAATAATGAATAAATTCAGAAGAGTGAAAAATTGCCCCTGTGGACATTTTTCCTGTCTTATATAAAATGATAAAGCATCTGCAAGAAGTTATTTTGCATACCTGTGAAATTACCAAATTTCACACCCGTAAAACCTGATAACATCAAAACCCAAAAGCTCTCGGTAGCGTCACCTCCCAGCCTAATTGTATGGATATTTGTGACAGAAGAACCCTAGGAAGGGAAGTGATTATGGCATGATATTTTAATCCATTAAACCCTACTGTTCCACCTTGCTGCTTACAGAATGAGCCCAGCTTTCTCCTTGGCTATTTATTAACTTCTTTCTTTTCTCAAAACTTGCATCTTGGCTATGGAGAACTTTGATTTCCATGTCTCCTTGTAAGCTGAGGGCCCTCAGTGTCCTCAAGGATCGAAGTATTTCATGTAAGTTGGTTAAATTATCCAGGTGAGCAATTTGTTAACTGGGCATGCTGCTGGCCAAGAAACTAACTTTGGACGTTTTCTTCAATATTAAAGAATCAATAGCACTACGTGTGCCTGCTTAACAAATGCAAGTGCTTTTAACAAGTATGCCTGGATAGGACAGCTACTCCTTCTACACCTTTCATTTTAAAAAAGGGAAGTTTTCATCACTTGGAGGTGAAGTAGAAACCTTGTTGGATGAAGTCAGTGCTTTTTCAATCTACTTTAGTAATTTCCAACACCTCCAGCTCCTGAGGTCCAAAACAGAGTTGTAAAGGGGAAGGAGTCCCACAATCATATTTAAATCCACTTTTTATCATTTGTAATGCAATAATATTTTATCAAATAAATTTAATTGATCCCCGAACACTTTATTTGTATCACTGTTAACATATGGTGCATTGTCTTCTCTGGAAAAAGATACTTGTACTCCCTCCTTCAGGATACAGAACCATTCCAAGTAAGAACACACAGTCAGCCACAGACAAAGATTTAGATATGTTATTCCTTGAAGTTCTTCCTCTATTTTCTTTTTATCTCCTCTTGCACAGTTGCAGATTTCCTCTTTTTAACTCTTAATTTCAGAAGACCGTTCCTACAGACTTCAGCTGGGACTTTTTCAGGCACTTACTGAAAATCAGGGCCTGGGCCCCACCCACTTGACTCTTGATACTTACAAATAATTTCATTTCCAAAACTTGAGAGGCCTTAAAGGGAAATAAACACCGACCTTCGAGTTTATGAGTGAGAAGGAAATGTGAACAGGTACTGTAAGTTCTCGGAGCTGTGTCTTTCTAAGTCATGATTGGGTGTGCTCTGTGCCACAAAGAGCTGCTCATGATGCTCAGTGAAACAGGTATTTTATAGCATTCCCCATAATTATTAGGTACCATATATCTTAGCAGTATTCCTTTTCCATTTTAATATTATTAAAGCCTGACCTACTATTAATACTGACAATTGTATGCTTACATTATGCTCTAAAGTGGTATCATAAGAGTCTTTCAACTATGAGCATAAAATAATAAAACCTAAATTCTTTCAGTGGGAGGCAAATGTGAAGGCAATTTGAGCTTGGAGCATTTTAAGCATCATTGCTACCAGAAGATCACATCAATAGAATTAAATTAGATCATGGAAACTCAACATTTTTCCTAGTGTTGTTGCCATAGAAAAGGTGGCTTATTTCATGTCTCTCTGAACGGAACTATTTGAGCAGTAGACAGAGAGAGAACAAAGTAAAGTCCAATTTGAGATTTCAAATGTGTGTATATATATATATGCACTTATTTATTTTACTCTTTGTTCTAGAAGCTGTTCAGCATGTTTCTCATTTTGTCAGTCAAGTAATTAATGTCAGCTCAGTGGCATTTCAACTACATTACTAAGATTTTGTTCCCAAAATACATCAGGTGCTGATGGTATCTGGAGTAGTAAATGCAAGCTGAGAAGAGCAAAAAGTATTTCTGAACCAGCTTAGTTACCAACCAATAGATTTTAGAGCATCTGACTGCAGACAATAGAGTGATTTGTACCTGCCTTAGTCATGAGAGGAGCCTTCATCCATGAGCTGCAGTGATAACACTCATAGAATTGATTTTCCAAGGTGCTGATCATGATGTGCCTTGTGAAAATCATTTGAAATTGAGAATGAGCAGTGCCCTGGCTTGGATTTCAAATTAGCAGTGCCTAGCAGTGCTAGATCTGGGCAAGGGAAACCTTCCATGAGAAGTGGCCACTGTACCCTGCGGGGCCCAAGTCATAGACGAGCTCAGAAAGGGGTTTCTCAGGGTGTTTTGAGGAGGTCTTTGCAGCAGATGTGGGAGTCCAAAGCATTATGAAAACAGCCACTCTTGGCAGTCACTAGTTCATAGTTTCAACCTTCTGATTTGGGGTGTGTTTGGCCAAAGTGTCTTTCTCCAGGGAAGCTCAAATGCTCAGCCTCGCTTGAGGAGCTCTGATAAACCCATTTCCTTTGCAGTCACTGATTATCATAATCATGTGCATGCATATATTTTACAGTTTTATGTTTATATATAATATAAATGCAAACATAGAAGTGGATATTTGTCTTTATATATATATATTATATCCAAGCCTTAATACTAATGCAAATGGACTGTATGCACTCAAGAGGGAGTGCAATTCACTAATTGAGTTTTGCAACACTTTAGATGTGAATTTCTCTCATGGATTAAATGTAACAGCTCTGATTGCCTTTTAAGTAACAGATCATCAAAACTTAATGTCACTGAAGTTTAGACTGAGTTCTGCATTCTAGTTTGTGGCCTTTATTTTTTTTTGTGCACTTTTCGAAAGTCAGAGTAAAAAAACCAAAATATATAAATGGGGGGGGTGGGGGGGGAACCCCCCAAAGTTCAACTTGGCAACTGCAAAAGAAAAACTAAGTTTAACTCTGAAGAACCCTAATGCTTTCCAAACAACTCATATTAAATTGATGGTAGAAATGCCATCAAATTCAATGATGCAAAATTAAAGACAGTCACTTCTAATTTCATGTGTCTAGCAGAAAAGATTTGGGTAGGTTTGCTGCAGTCATCCTATATATATATATATGCATATACACATGTGGATGTATATGTACATAGAAATAGTCCAGGTATGTTCATATTTTTCCTTTTTAAAGGATTTTTATGTACACACACATTCATGCATATGGCTGGACAGTTTCTTTTGCTTTCACTGACTCATGATGTCCACTCAAAATTTTATATTCCTAGTCCAAATATATGTCAGGAGAACTTGGGGGTTTTTCCTTAATTATTACATTTTGTTTAATTCTGCAGAGAACACTTAACATTCTTTAAAGAAAACCAATGAAAATAAAAGTTCTATTATATATATATATAAAAGACTGAAATAAAAGCTCCCAAAACAAGATATTTCTGTCCTCCATTAATATTTCAAGGTTTTTTGGGAGGTGCATCCCAGCTGCTGAAGCTCTCCTGATAAGCAATGCCCTAGGCAGAGCGTGGTTAACATCTAATTCTCAGTCGCAGGCCAATCTGTTTGCCTTTTTATGAGCTCTCCTGGTGGTGTGCCCAACTTGCCTTTTTTCTCTTCCCTCCTTTGGGAGTCCCACTGGAATTGTGTAAGCCCCTTCCTGAAGGGAGCATGGGAGTGAGGGATGAGGTTGGCATGAGTGAAGCTATTAAGTCTGTAAGCAACGCAGTTCTATTTTAGTCCAAGGAAAAGCGCTTTAATCAGTGGACTGTAGAGAATAAAAATTACTTCAGATCACTTCTTCCTCTTACTACAGGATGGAAGCAATGCTGATGCACCTATTTTTGTGTTTCTGGACTGCTTTGGTTGTCTTTGTTTTGAGTCTGTACCATGGGATTCTCAGCACCATGGCATGAGGTGATCTTCTGACACGCAGCAGTGGAGTGTCTGACTCCTACAAATCCCAAACCTTTCCTTTTTTTTTGGCTTTTCTAAGTGTAAGAAGTTGAAAGGGGCAGTTTCAAACACCTTCTGTTCTGTGGCAGAGCTAAAATAGCTGTGTTGTCATTTTAATGCCTGTTCCCCTTGTGTCAGCAGTCGTGAAAAAGGAAAAAAAATACACTAAAAAAAAAATTCCACACTTACAGAAAAACCCAAACCCAACCAAGCTCCAAACTAATCAAAGAAAAAAGCCCAACCAACCAACCAAAGCCAAAGCAACCTTAAAATGTTGGAGATACACATTTCTTTGGAGAGGAATCCCTGGAGAGGCACGTGCTGCCTCTTTGTCCTGTACCTGAACAAGGGCAGCACAGCTGGATCCGTGACTGGAAGTCCTGAGCACTACACAGGGCAAGGAATCAGAAAGAGAAAAAACAGTTTGAAAGTTCCAACAACTCACTTGGTGAGGGTTTTTTTTTAATGTATTCTGGTTCTCTAAAGTAGGGAGCACTTCTGGAAAGACTTTCAGCTCTCTATACAAAGAGTCTGTCTTGGCAGCTTTAAAGTTGGCCCATATGGATTTTACTACCGAAGAGTAACAAAAATATCCCCAATAAGAAACTCTATTGATACCAATGGAAGTTAATAAATAGCATGACATCACATGGGCAGGATACTCTTCTGTGGTTTGTTTGGTTGGTTGGTTTGTTTTAGAAAGGGGTTTCCTGACAGTAAATATTTATCAAAAACATAGAAAATAATATTTAGGTAGTCACATAAGACAGACTTTGTAGATATGATAAAGGATCATGGTAAGAAGTCACAGAATGAGAATTTGTTACAATATATGACTTTGATTAAGTGACATATATTTCAATGTGATGTATGTGTCATTTTTTCCTTATCCCCAAGCATTAGTCAAGGTGTGTAATGACCTGTATCCTGTAGCAGCCTCATCTCTACTTCACCACTTATGGTGTTTCCCACTTAAAGCACAAGAGTAAGGAAACTAAGGAATTTATCTTAGGAAAGCTTTGCTAAACCCTCCTCTCTGCCCCTGAAACAGACCCATAAAGCTGAGGAGTGTCCTGTTTTTGCTAAGAATAACCTTCTAGACTGATTAATGAATCCCTCAATAAATATTAAAGGTCTAAAGATTGAAGAAACTGTTGCATTTATGTACTTGCCTGTGCATTTCTGCATGTCTGTATTTTCTCAGTGCAAGTGCAGGGATTCCATCAGCCAAATCCAATGCAAAGACTAACTCTGTGCTTAAAACAGTCCCTTAGCATTTGACACAAGCTCTGGAACTCCCTTAATAACCTAAAGAACTGTTCAGAAGTGTTTAACTCTAAAGAGTAGCAGTGCATGACTAAGCTTAAAAAATAAAGTGGTATATCTTTGTTCGCTGAATTACTCAGCGTGCAGGATAAAGAAAGAGAGGTGGTGTCTGTTACCAGTGCTGCTGAAATAAATAATGCTTGAAGTGTCTGCTTTGGATTTTCCAAGCAGCCATAAGCAAATTGCCACGAGTCATATATCAAAATAAACTCGGACAATAGATTTGCGCTCGTATTGGCAGGATCCTCTGCCAGCACATCATATAATACATCCTCCTGCAATAGCGTAGCGTTTCCCATCTCATTTCCCTTCCCTTGAAATTCCAGGTGCTGGGCCAAAGGAAAGGATGTGTGGATAATGCCTTAATGCTTTTCTGTGTTCCAGCTAACTCCAGGTGACGTAAGAGTCCCTTAAAATCACTGTTAGTGGTGAAATGTAGTGCAGCACAGGGTGTAATGATGACCTGCAGCAATGCCTGGGACACGCCTGGCCCCAGGGATTCCCCTCCTCATGGAGCCTGGGCTGCACAGCACAGCTGATGCTGCCTGGCTGCAGCTGAGCCAGGGGGAGAGGTTTCCAGCCCTAAAATCTTCCAGCACCAGTGATCAGAGCCACACTGCATTGCTGTGGTTGGGTACTGGGGGTCCAGCAGAGATTTATTGAAATCTCCTGTCCCTAATTACCTGTTTTCTCCTCCTCTCCAGAAGTTATGCTCCACTCAGCTCTGTTGATTCAGCTCTTTCTCTGACTGCTCTCTGAAGCATACAGTCAAACTTCATATGCTTTTTGTCAGCACTGTTGTTTCCCAAACTTCCTCTGGCTGTCCTGTGGTTCTTTAGCTGTGCAATGATCTGGGTTAGAAACTTGAAGGAAAACACTTCTTAAAACAGGGTTTTGTTGAATTTTTTTTTTTTGTTAACCCCCGTTTCACTGATGTGTCTTGCAGTGTTGATTGCAAACAGCACAACTGCAGGGACTGCAGTGAAGAAGGAAGGGCAATGGAGATGAATTATCTGAAATGTGTAGCTTGCGTGTTGCAGGGACTGCCGGGGGGGGGCAAGAACCTCTTAAATTAAAATTGCTCTTGGTGGAATAATAGCATGAGCAATGCCCTAACCCAGCTCTGTCAAAATGATTCGGCTTTAAAAACACCTTACTATTAAAGGCGTTTAAGTTAACAAGATCATTTTGACAGAACTGGGTTAGGGAGTGACTGCACACACAGTTCTGCTGGCAGATAAGAGGCACTAAAGTCTAGCCAGGGCATGCAAGTGGCACTTTGCAGTGGGCACTGCGAGCAGGATCTGAGCTACTGCTGTGGCAGAGTGTCTGACTACAGCCTCAGTCCCTCTGATCTCATGGTTAGGTGGGGAATTGCCTCTTAATTTTAATTTTTGGGGACTACATGAGTGATCTTTACACAGATAAATAATCCACTGAAGACTAAGAGTGTTATTTATGGAAAGAAGTATTCATTCCTTTGCACCATGACAATTCTGCCTTATCCAAGGTGATTTAAATCAAGTTTGGGTACAATTTAATGGATATGTACTGGGAACAGGGTGAGTGTAGAGCAAAGATACGAAGGCAAGGATGACATGATTATTTGCTGGTGTCTTGAGAGTTCTATTCTGGTGGGCTTTGGTTTTGTTCCACTTTAATGGCAAATTAAAACCTTATCACATTTCTCATAAGTGTGAGGGCTGGAGCAGCAATGCTGGGAGGAAAAGCTGAGAGAGTTGGGATTGTCCAGCCTGGAGAGGAGAAGGGGTCAGGGTTACCTGAGCAATTCCAGGATGTGAAGGGAGCCTACAGGAAAGATGGGGAGAGACCATTGACAAGGGATGGAGGGACAGGACAAGGGGAATGGATTCCCACTGCCAGAGGGCAGGGATGGATGGGATATTGGGAAGGAATCCTTCCCTGGGAGGGTGGGCAGGCCCTGGCACAGGGTGCCCAGAGAAGCTGTGGCTGCCCCTGGATCCCTGGCAGTGTCCAAGGCCAGGTTGGACGGGGCTTGGAGCACCCTGGGCTGGTGGGAGGTGTCCCTGCCCATGGCAGGGGTGGGATGAGATGGTCTGTAAGGTCCCCCCCAACCCAAATCACCCTGTGATTCTATGAAGAAGAGTAAGAAGAATTCCTACAAGTGGGACTGGAGCATTAAAGACCTTTTTGTACTGAAAACTTAAGGCTTATTGTGCTGCCAGATGGGGATCAGTGAAGGAAACACAGTGGTTCTTATCCTGGTGGGAAGGCTTTGCATTGTGTTGCTGCTGTTGCTGGGAAAGGACCCTGTCTGAATCCTTGAGGAATGGGACTAGGAAGCATAAGTTGTGTAGCCAATATCTACAGAGGTAAAAGGAAATCCAAAAAGTTTAAGGAACAAGAACAACAGTGTGAAAAAAAATATAAAGAACAACTCCTACCCACCCCCCCCCAAAAAAAAAAAAAAGAAAAAAAGGAAAAGATATTCCAGATACTGTGGGGACAAAATCCAGGGTGGTGAGGAATGACCATAGGCAAAAAAGCCCCTAAAAGTAGTAAATGTAGCAATTAATTAATTAATTAATAAGAAATTTGCTTGGATGACACCAAGGGAAATACTAAATGGTACAAAATAGCTATAGCTGTGTACAGGCAGTCATAATGGATCCCAGTTTTGCTGACCTATTGACAGGGGAAATACAAAACCTGATCCTGAGCTGTGGAAAACCTGTGATAGTGTAAAGAGAAACTCACTGTTGCCTAATGAATTTCAGATTAAGGAAGCCACAAGATATACCTTATTATTAAGGACAGCTGCTTAACCTTCTTACTTTATTCTTCTAACCTGCGTGAAAACTTACCCACAGCTCTGTTTAGCAGCAGTAGGGATTCTTATTTCTGGCAGACGCTAAATTAAATTAGTCCTTCTGGACCCAAAAGCTCATGTGGGTGGCTGGGTGGAATTTCAAGGCTCCAAAGGAATCACCCAGAGGGAACTGGAACTCTCCAGGTGGTCAGTAAATGAACACCTCTCATCAATTATTTGAGGCTGCTTGTATTGTAATGTGGATTTCTTTATACTGAATTAGCATCAAAGGCAGAAATTGTGTATTTCATGTACAAAATATAATGGATCCTGAAAATTCCATGGAAAGAAAAACTAGGCAAAAATCATCTACTTTTGTCTGGTGTCTCTAGTGTATCTTATTTAAAGAAACCAGTACTCCAGGGGTTTTTTACCTTCCTGGCAGTTGTTTAGGAACTGATGAAATGCACCCTCATGAAACAGTGAGGTCAAAGGGCTTAGATGCTTCAGATCAACACTACAAATGAAATAAAGAAAAAACTTTGTTGCAATTCTTAAGACAACCCTCCAGGTCTCTTTTGTGAAAAAAACACTAAAGTGGCTCTAAAATCTTTTAAACTAAGATCATGGTGTAAATCAATGCACTGGCATTGTAAAAAAATGGTTTTTTTGACCAGATGAATATTTTGAGGTTTGAAAACTAAAAAAAAAAAATAAATGGATTTTTTAAAAAGTTTTTATGATTTTACTCTGGTTCTTTTTCAATAAATAATTTATATCTTCTACTACTTTTATTGACTTTATTAATCTTTTTAACAAATCTACTGCACTCCAGTGTTCATCTTTTAAAGCTCCAAGATGAATTTAAAATGAATGAATCAAAATGAGCTCAATCAGAAGTGTTTGAACATCATACAGCTTTCCACCACTCATGCACAAAATGAGAGCTGTGTAACTGCTGCCATACCTGGCTCTGACTTTATGCAGGGATTGAACCTGTAACCTGCATAGATTTTAGTTCCAAAAGAGTTTCTAATGCATATTTCATTAATTTCTGAAGTTGGTGTGCAAATACTTTTAGGTGACAAACTTCTGCTTTGGTTTAATCACTTTCTGTGGTGTACTTGTCCAAGACTTATGCACTCCATGGCCTAGAGTTTTATGAGTAGTGCTCCAAGATTCAAGTCCCTGGGAAGAGAATAATATTTTTCTAAAACTCTATCAGCTCCTCCAGTAAGTGGAAAACAAACCACTCAGCTTTATCTGTACTTCTCTGTAGGCTGCTCAAGGAGAACAAAATTTATGAATACAGTCTTAAGGTTTTGAAACACAAGACAGTTTTTTGAATCTTTGCTACATAACATGGTGTCACATTTTCTTCCATCTATTTGCTACATTGAAGACATTCTTTACATTTTAAATATCACTTTCCCCTCTCAGGGATGAATAGAGAATAAAGCTGTTTTGTAAACAGCTTTGCTGGATTAGGGTTGCTCTGTGGTTGTGTACATTGCACAGTGTACAGGGAAACCACTTAGAACAACAGGGAAGTTTTGTTAAGGCGAAGAGCCCAAAGCCATTTGAATATGTGCAGACTCAAAGCAAAATATACACTTTTATCAACACCAGCAAAATCTTTTTGAGGATGGAATGGTAGGGAAGATGCAGAGCAAGTCCTGAGGAGGCACTGGGAGGGTCAGAGAGGTGGAGCAGCTCTGGTGGGAGGGCTGGGATTGTCCAGCCTGGAGAAGAGAAGGGATCAGGGTTACCTGAGCAATTCCAGGATGTGAAGGGAGCCTACAGGAAATATGGAGAGAGACTATTGACCAGGGCCTGAAGGGACAGGACAAGGGGAATGGATTCCCACTGCCAGAGGGCAGGGCTAGATGGGATATTGGGAAGGAATCCTTGCCTGGGAGGGTGGGCAGGCCCTGGCACAGGGTGCCCAGAGAAGCTGGGGCTGCCCCTGGATCCCTGGCAGTGTCCAAGGCCAGGTTGGACGGGGCTTGGAGCACCCTGGGCTGGTGGGACGTGTCCCTGCCCATGGCAGGGGTGGGATGAGATGGTCTGTAAAGTCCCTTCCACCCCAAAGCATTCTGTGTTTCTGTGGTTCTATGAAATGCACTCTTTAAGGTCCCTGTGCTTTTCCTCTTGTTGGTTGCTTAGCAAAAGGTAGATGTGGCTTCACTGGAGTAATTTTGCTGTCATTCCACACTCACCCCTTCTTTAGACCCCGGCATAATCCAAGAAGAGAAAATCCTGCTGTGCCCTACCTGCCAGCCCTTACATATGGCTTTTTAATAAGCAGCCTTATTCAGTAGCCATACCAGTTTCTTCTACACATCTCATGCAGAAGATTGCATTTTAAGTGCCAGGCATTTCTTGATTTTCCTATTAGCAAATAGGAAAATTGTAGGGCCAAGTATTTAATAATGCTCCCAATCACATACATTGTGTTCTGCTCCCAGGAATGGAGAAGAAAAGTAATTTCTCAAGTTGGTAAAGAAATCCTGGGGCAATACTCTCTCCATACATTGCACAGAGTTGATGCCATGATTCACTGGTGGAGCTGTGCATCCCAAATGAGAGTGTTCCTCAAAGAGCTCTGGAATGCTCCTGCAGCCCAGGCTGAACTGGAGAGAAGCTTATCCAGCTCTGTTGTTTCACACTGAGCACATCCCTCTGCAGGACCAGGATGTGCCAAAGGCCCAGAGGATTTTTTCCCTTTGCCCTGCACTGTCCAACACTCTCCCAAAGTTTCCTGAGACTCTCACAGCCTTTGTTCAGTGAGCTTGTGTAACTGTGCTCTCACAGGCTTCTTCCACTGAGTGAGGCTTCATGACACGGGATGTGCCTCACTAATATTTTTGATGCGGTTTTGACTCGTTTGCCTCAAGGTATTGCTGAACACAGAGCTGCTGTGAGGACACTCCAGTCACAGGGAATCTTCTGCATTAGTGTGAGTGCATTGGACCTAAATTTGGTTGGAGTAAGTGAAGAGTAACAAGCAGGAAGTCTGGGGGAGGAACCGAGGAGGGCTGCACTGAAATGAACTTGGTGCTTGCCAGGGATTGAAGAGAGACAGGCTGCAACCCAAACAGCCTGTTCTTTCTTCAAACAGAAACGTTTCTGGTAGCATCGTATTGTCTTGTTTATCTGGTCTCTTTTAGAAGGCAGCCTGTGTAGATTAATTAGGAGCTGTTTTCAGAAAGCTTGAATATGAAAAGAAGTGCTTTACTTACTTTATTAGCAGGACCAAATAATAACAATAATAATAATAATAATAGAAATATACCAAGTTGTACTGGGAGAGTAAGAAAGTCAGTCATGGCCCACTTTGGCTCTTTTTAAGGTTTGGGCAGAGTGAGGTGTAACATGCTATTCTCCTTCTGGGGTGACTCTAATTCTGGGTCAAAAATCACTTTGTATATACAACCTGAGAACTCAGCTCCAGAAAAGGACTCTTCAGTTGGGTTTTCAGTTTTGAATTTCATCCTGGACATTGTTTGACGATGATGACTCGTACTTTGTTTTAAAGTAGTTCTATTTCTCTTGTATTTTGAGTTTTGCTCCCCTGGCTGGCACACCCCCCAACACGTCCAGTCAGGTATGACCACGGATCCCATATGAGCAAACTGAACCACTTTCACTGAAAGTTTGGCTTTTCCTCTCTTTTGATACTTTCTCCCACCAAACGTGCCCTAGGAAATCTCTTTTTAACATGTTCCAGAAAGCAGGGAACTCCATTTAATTCCCTTGACTAAAGAGGGTGAATTGACTGGCCCTTCCCATCAAGGCATGAGATTGTTTGTTGCTCATCCTTTGCTGGGATGGAGAGAATGATGAGAGATCAAAGGCCTCTCTTGCTTCCCTCACATTTTCCCCCAGATTTCCTTCCAAGAGCTTGCTGTACTCCCTGATTTCTTTATTTCCAGCTCAGCTGGCAATGAGGCCTGGAAGGCTCGTGGCTCTGTGTGTAATGGATATTCCCCCCATCCTGGATGCATTGGCCAGGCACTGCACTATTAGCTCCCCACTCTGCCGTGCTGCCTGACACATTGAGCTTTACTTGGGTAGCAGCTCTTCTCCCCTTTTAACAAGACAAGTTTCTCACACTCTCAGGTTTTCGTGCACCAGATTTCACAGCTGCTTTGGCAATTGCTGAATTATAAAACATAAAATCCTTTTTACATTGTTTGCTTTTAAAATCACAGCTGGGTTTTACTGGTGCTCTACATGGTTACAGATATTTTCTGCCATGAGTGTGTATGAACCTAAAGAAAGAACAACAAACCCCCACTATCAGAGAGAAAACCCCTCAGGATTTTCATAGACGTGCAAGGGTAAGAACTAATTTTAACTGGAAAAAACCCCAGCCTAAGACACAGTGTAAGCTTAAGAATAGACATCTCTGCCTCTCTTATGTATAGTGAGAGGTGGTTTGAATCAGTCAAAGAAAATATATCAGGAATCTTCTGACATAATTCCAGACTCTTCAAGCAGCTGTAATGCAACCCTTCTCCCTGAGCCACGTCCCATCCAGCTTGCCAGGGGATCCAGGGCTGCATTTCAGCTTTTGCCCATCACTGTGGCAAGGCCCTGCTATGTTAACTTGGATTTCAGAAATATTTACACGGAGATGAAACCTGATGTGACCTTCTGATACATGATACAGTGGGCAGGGAAAGAAAGACAAAATGCTCCCAAATGTCTGTCAAGGAAAATGTCTTTGAAATCAAACATGACTGTGTGTTTTCTCTGAAGGAGAGACCATGAGAGCTGTGTGCAGATGTGCATAAATGAGCTTCCTTGGGGTCTGGTGGTGCTCTGGTTGGGGGTAAGGATTTCCCAGAGTGTTTCCCATGCTCTTCCTCCCCTGGACTGTGCAGGTTTTGCTGGGCAATGTGCTGACTAAATTGGCAGTGGATTGCTGGAGCTTTGTGCACCTAGGAGAAGTTGGTGTTTGGTGTTTTTTCTTGTGGAGGAAAGGAGAATAAGAATGCAAGAACTTTATTTTGTTTATTTGACATACAACGTGTATATGACCAGATTAAATTGCAAGCTAGCAGGATGGCTGGGAGCTTCTTCAGACCCTAAGACAGACTGCAAGTCAAATCCCAGAATGGCTGGGGTTGGAAAGGACCTCAAAGATCATCTCATTCCGCCCCCTGCCATGGGCAGGGACACCTTCCACTAGCCCAGGTTACTCCAAGCCCTGTCCAACTTGGCCTTGGACACTTCCAGTTCTCAGGCCTAAATGTTTTATTAGGTATAATCATTAATCTGGCTCTTCTCTTGCTATTTCAGGCAATGAGAGAATTCACAGAATCACCTAATTCATTTTTAGCCCATTTAATAAGCAATAATATTAGGAACTACAAATTTGAAACCTAACATGTCTTGCTTATGATGTAAAAGTAAATAAGCTGCCTCAGAATGCTTTCCTCAGCTTTTTAGTCACTGATTTGACCATTTTTTCTTTCCCTCACCAGGAATCTTTAATGACTGGAAAACCCAATGGATCATGTTTTTATCATCGAAGCTATTTTTACATTGACTGTGCTGTAAACACATGGAGGAGCTGTAAGTAAGTGTTCTGTACTGCATGATGAATTGGATTGCTACAGTCTGGAGGAAAGCAAAATAATAATTTCATTTCTGTGGTGATTTGCGTAGCTCGTGGTACAATGCCAGAAAGACTAACGGAAATGCTTATGGATACATGGACTCCATTAATAATATTATGGATTACTGTCCTTCCTTCCATTTATATGGCTCCAATGAATCAATCTCAAGTGCTACCAAGTGGATCCAGTACAGGACTAAAAAGGCTAAATGAAGAACAAAGAGTTTTGAACCGTTCCAAGAGAGGCTGGGTTTGGAATCAAATGTTTGTACTGGAAGAATTTTCTGGACCTGAACCAATCCTGGTTGGCCGGGTAAGGCACGATTTGGTTTTTGTTTCTCTGAGCATAGAAATGTATGGCGTGAGAAGGTCTGCAGCCACTTGGGCTCTGCTGAGGAATCCAAATCTGAGGTGCTTTGTGATTCCAAAATTCGTCCCTAATACCCATATGCTTTGAATATCCCTCATTTTGAGGACATGGTTTCCCAGTTAGCTAACCTGCTATTTTCAGAAAAATTATGCATATTCCAGTTGTCAAAAAAACCCACAAGCACGTACAGATCCCTTCTTTTATATCATTACTCACCACTCCTCACCTCTGTCAGCTGCAGATTCTTAGCAAAGCAGCCTTTTGCAATATGTTCCTATGCATTCCAAAGGGTTGTTACACCTATAGGTCATTTTTTCTCTCTACTCTGAAGAAACAAGTTATTTTTGCTCTGAGGATTTTTAAAAACAAAAAACAAAAAGGGAAACGTGGGATTTACAGCAAATTACAAGCTTCTGCTTTATAAGAAGGCCCTGGTATGCAGACAGATGAAATAGTATTATAGCCATGGATCCTGTAATTTACTTTCAAAGTTAGGAAGATAACACATGGAGAATGACGGTGTTTTTCTCTGTGTCCTGGCTTGCCTGTTGCTTTAAACCTTTGCTTGTTGCCATGCATTAGTTTATTCTGCAGCTCAGTGTGTTACCTCCAGTGAGTGAATCAGCCTTGCACTTCCAAGAGCTTCTGAGCCATCTGTATCCATCAGGGATGAATTATCCTTAGAATTATTCTTAGAGAAGAATGATCTGTTCATAAATGCCTATTTGGCAGAGAGCAGGTATAAATACCTCAATTGTTTATCACTGAAGTTCAGTTGCCTTTGAATAACCAGGTATGTTCTTGTCATATTAGCTGGCTCCTGAAATGAAGTACAAAAATCAAGACAACCAAAATTATGGATAGCAGTTAATTTCCTGATAATTTTGGAAATTCTATGGATAAATGAATAGCATATATTATAATATAGGGACTGCCAATACCCATACCTGTTATTGAAGAGAACACAGATCAAGTGCATCCCAAATTTTCCCCACTGTAACCACTTTCTAATCAAAACTTCGGGTCAGAAGGTGTGATGAGCTTTGTATCCAGTGATCTTTGGTGCTGTGTCAATTTGCATTTATCTCAGGTGTTATATATCTGTTCTCTAAATATATTTATTTCTCTGTGCTCAGTAACATGGCTCAATGGCAGAGAGACAGCAATGTGCTTGCTTCAGATCTTAAAATGTTTTACTCAGCCCATTCTTTCTGGAATGTTTTAGTTGAGCTTTTAGAATGATTTTAAGTAGCTGAGGAGGATCCTGAGTTTGTACTCTGTAGTCCTTTGATTTTCAGGGCATATCCAGGTCTCAATATTTTTACCATATTAGGGTTTTGGTGGCTATAATATCCTAAATTGTTTGAGTCATTTAGTGAATAGAATTGGGTAGGTTAAACTAAGCCAAACCAGTAAAGACATTATCCCATCTTCTGCTGGCATTTTGAATAGAATGAGCTACTCTAAAATGCTGTGACAATCTATTTGTTGAGGCTGCTGCATAATTAAAACCCTGCACGGTATAGAGGGAAACTAACAAAAAGTGAAGCTGGTTCCCATAGGGAGAAATCCTAGATTTATTCATTAAAATGACTTAAAATATTCTGGCACTTCTTCTCTGTATTTTTTCCTCGCTCTCCAGAAAAAATCATCTATATTTCTGCCTTATTTTTTGTTTCCTGAGACTGAGAAGTGCAGTGAGTGAGTGTGTTGGTGGGAGCAGAGGTGCTCCCAATCCTCCCTCCCTGTAAAGCAGCAACACCCCCAGTTACAGTTCTCGGCACTCCTTCTTCCCAAAACTTGGAGGAGAACAGAATGTCACCACCAAAATGCTTTCCTTCCCCAGGAACTTGGGCTGTGGTTTGTGCTCTGTCAGCCTCACTGGGTTGTTATCCATGGCAATAGGAAAATAACCTGATTTCAGGACTCACAGCAGATTTGCACTTTCCTGGTTCCTCTTCATCACTTTTCTGCTTCTGCTCTTCCTCCAGCCTTTCACTTTGGCCCCCTGGCCCAGGATTTGCAAACCTGGGGTGTTTCCTTTGTTGTGTGACTTTCTTTATCGACTATTTTTTCTGCTCTCTGACTTACCTTGATTTTTTTTTTTTTAATTTTGGTTTTTCTTTGGCAGACTTTGAATGAAGGACACTCAGTAAAATATGATATAGTGAAATAGTGTAAAGAGAATGATCTCAAACCTCTGCAACCTGTTTGTTGCAGACTTGCTTGCATGTGCTTTTCCCATGTTGAAAGTTCTGGTATAATCTCCAAACCAATTGTTTAATTGACAGCTAATTGCTTCAAAGGAAACATCCTTGAAGCAATTTAATTATGTAGATTTTGGTTGCACTTTTTGTCCCTACACTGTGGTGGAGCATAGCTGGTACTTTTCAGAGTTATGTATGGTTAATACAAACACATAATTTGGTGTTTTAGAGACTAAATACAAAAAGTAAGTTTTGCACAAACAGAAATAATACACACACAGAAGCAGAATTTGTTGTATGTTCTCAAATGTACCTTTAAAACCCACTGCAAATTCATCTGAGAACTGCTCAGAACAAAATGGATACTTAAATAATGGTTTTCATGTTGGTGGGTGGAAAGGCACTGAGTAGAATAATTTGGTTCTCACGGAATTGAATGGAATATGTCAGCAAAATAAAACTGAAAATTGAGATGAATTATAAAGAATACAGGCAGAACACAAATCTCTTTGCAAATAAAAGCCTGAATGCAGAGTCCATGTGTTCCTTCTGTTAGTTAAAAAAGATCTTTACCAGAGTTTCTGAAGTGCAGAGAGTTTCTCAAAAGAGGATTTATAGAGGTGTGCGGTATCTCTTATTAAGCTGCCCATTTTTTAAAGGAGAAACAGCTTCTGGGCATAAAGACCCACAGAGTTTCAAGTGTTGCAATGTAACTGCACACCTTTCAAAGATGCTTATTCATTGCTCTTCTGCATGGACATACAGTGATAAATGCACTCCCAGTTTATTTGTTCTAATAAATAAAATAGTCTGGGAGACTAATGGGGGAATTAAAGGGGCCACTTTTTTAGAGGGAGCTATTTTTCTTCAGTGACTTGAGTAAAGGACTGGAGCCAGTGTTTTGCTTTCATTCTTGAACTTCTTAGAATGAGTTTGAGCTATATGGACTTCTAATGTCAATTTTAGCCATTATACTCAGTAGGATCAAGCTCAAAATAAGCAGCTCTACTTGAGTTCATGCATCTGTAAAGAAGTGTATGAACACTTATCTCTTAGGGTGATTTCTGAATGTATGAGGGTTCTCTATAAAATGCCATGAACGTTCCAGGGGTGGTTTGTTTTTTTATTTTTCTGTCTGTGTTCATATCTCATATATTTTGACACACGGTATTTTCATAGAATCATAGAATAGAATATCCTGAGTGGGAATGGACACACAAGGACCACCCAGTCCAACCCCTGGCCCTGCACAGACACCCCAACAATCCCCCCCTGTCCCTGAGAGGACCATCCAAACCCTCCTGGAGCTCTGGCAGCCTTGGGGCTGTGCCCACCACCCTCTGGGGGAAGGACCTTTTTCTGAATTCCAGCCTATCCCTCCCCTGACACAGCTTCATCCTTCACCATCTTCATGTCCCTCCTTTGGATGCTCTCTAATAGCTTCGTATCTTTCTTATTATATTATGTTCCTCATTGTTTTGATCTGTACATGTAGAAATGTATATACACATTTTGAGAAACCTGCAAAGTAACCTTTTTCATGGTTGTGCAACACCCTTTAAATGGGTTTGGTTTTATCCACAGCAACAGAGGAAGCTAGATGGGCAAATACATTTCTGTACTTGATTTCTTTCTTTTTTCTTTTATTTTTTTTTAATTCACCCACAGGTACTTTACAAAGCTACTGTGTCTCCTTTAGAAGACTCCACATCCTGCCCATTGCTGTCAGCAGTTTGCAGCCTCCCCATAGCTGACAACCTCATTCAAGTGTAGAGTGATATGTCTTGTGACACTGCATGCTGTCCCTGTGGACTTGATTAGTTAGACAGAACTTTTACTTGCTCTCCACTGCTGCATTTTCTCAGGCTCCTCTGCATGCACTTACAGCACCACAGCAGATGTGCTGTGAAATCTGTGCCGTAGCAAATGCCACTGTTCTTTCGCAGGAGACAGTCTCTGAATGCACAATGACAAAGATAATAAAGTGAAAAAGCATTAGGAAATCACATTTGGGGTATTGCAGCTCCTGGTTTATGGAACATGTGTTATTTGTGGTGTTTTAAATGGGTTAGGATCCAGTTTAATAACAGTTTTTAAGCAAAAATCTGGGATAGTTAATGGAGCAGCTCTTGTTGTCTGTAGGGAGAATCACAGAATCATAGAATATCCTGAGCTGAAAGGTACCCACAAGGATCACCAGAGTCCAGGACACCCCAACAATCCCTTCTGTCCCTGAGAACATTGTCCAAGCCCTCCTGGAGCTCTGGCAGCCTTGGGGCTGTGCCCACTGCCCTGGGGAGCCTGGTCAGTGCCCAACACCCTCTGGCACCCCTAACCTTTTGCTGAGATCCAACCCAACCCTGCCCTGACACATCTCCAGCCCTTCCCTGGGTGCTGTCCCTGTCACACAGAGCAGAGATGGAGCTGCAGACCCCGATGAGCTCTGCCCTCAGACCCCTCTTCTCCAGCTGAACAAGCCAAGTGCCCTCAGCCCCTCCTCCTATGACCCCTCCAGGTCCTTCAGCATCTTCATGTCCCTCCTCTGGACACTCAAACAGCTTTAGATCTTTCTGACATTGTGTCCCCCCAGCCTGCCCCACTATTGCAGGTGAGGCTGCCCCAGTGAAGAGCAGAGCAGGACAATCCCCTCCCTGCCCTGATGCCCCCCAGGACAGGGATGTCCCTCCTGGCTCCAGGCACTGCTGACTCGTGGCCAACTGGCCACTGACCAGGACCCCCAGGGCCCTTTCCTGGCACTGCTTTCCAGCCTCTCATTCCCAGTCTGTCCATCCATCCACGGTTCCCCATCTCAGGGTAAGAATCCAGCAATTCCCCTTGTTGAACATAAAGCACGGAGAGAAAAAAAAGGGAATGAAGGCAACCAAAACTGTTTGTTTTTTTTTTTTTTAATCCTATCTGACTTACCAATAAATGAATCAGCAGTTCAGTCCAGACACAGAGAGCCATTATTGCTCAGCCAGGCCAGCTCTGTCTCTGAGTCCACTCCACTGGCAAGACTCCCCAGGTTCTCCCAGAGCCTTCTCAGGACTTCTTTGAATTTCCCTGTTTCTGGTCCCAAAATAACATATTGCCTACTTTGTGGCTGTGATGAGAGATTTGGGAAATGGGCAGGGCAGAGAAGACCAGCCCCTGTGTCAGGCACAGCTGCTGTGACACACCTGTGGGTCCCAGAGCCCTGAGAGCCCTGGGGAAGGTGAGAACTGGTGGGAGGAAACCAGTAAGGCTTCATTACTGGGACTCAGAAAGAGTATGGCCAGGTCAGGTCCTTACGTGGTGAGCTCAGGTAGGCGTTTTATGTGTCATGTGGTGCTTTTCTGCCTTCTGCTTTACATGGTTTGTGTCTTTTCACTCTGTTAAATGCAGATTTTTTTTGGTATGGTTTGTGGGATGAGGGAGTTGGGTAACTTTTGCTGTGTAGGGCAGCAAGGATTTTGCCCATGATGTGTGGGGCTTGGGTTAGGCCTTTGGAGAAGAAATCGTTTTCCTGTAGGAGGAGCAGTGGAGAGGCATCATGTTTTTACAGTCAAGTGCTCGAGGCTGTGTCACTGTAAAAACCAAACCTGGAAATGCAGAGAGCACTTATAAATAGCTTGGAGCTGTATGTTCTACATTCCCCATGCTTTGTGCAGTCTCTGGTTTCTTCACCAACACACATTTTTTCTCATAACGAGGAAATGGTAAAATGTGACTTGTTTAAACTCATGACTAGTTCTATTGAAGTACAAGTGATACATGCAGGCAAAGTAAACAAGGCTGTAATTAAACAAGTTCCTTCAGTACGTTTTCCTTTCCATTCCTGTGCTGAGCTTGTGATTATGGTGGCTGCCTGGCAAAGCTGGTGTACCCAGGTGATGGAACCAGAAATGTATGTAACTAAGGCTGTCATTATTTTAGAGGATGAATTAAGTGCTGTTTCCCTGAGTGGAAAAAGCCTTGGGAAATGCAGGTGTAGCAGAGCCCCAGCATAGGTTTCAGAGGATGTAACACAGTTCTGCATCAATCCTTTGTTCAACTTTTCACACAATGCCATAAATCAGGACCCCACATTAGGCAGATTCTCCTCTTCTCCTTCTAATACACACTTGTATGTTTTGTTATCTATGATTTAAATGCATGCCATAAAATATTCAGCATCTGAAATGTTGCAAAGTCAACACTGCCTTCGGAGCCCTCGATTTTTGTTGTTGTTTTGCAACCATAATTATACACTAATTTTCCTACTTATGTTTAATAAACTCCCAGAAGCTGAAATGTATCAATTATTTTGCTACTGTGTTCTTTATGTCAAGCTCTAATCCCCCTGCCTTTTGTGTGCTTCTGAAGGGGAGGAGAGGACTGTGTATGTACTGCACAAAATGCTCCACTTTACATATCTAAATCAGCTCGGGAAGCAGGAGTATAGCTAGCTCTAAGAAAAACTCGTCCTAATTAAATGTTGCTGCAAAGACAATAGATGTAGTATACAACATTTAATAGAAGTCTGATAAAAGTAGTGGGGTTTTGCCAAATATTCCTGAGCCTGCACAAATTTCATTTGTTTCCTTTTAACTGAGTACAAATTCCACGAAGAATTTTTAATTTAAAGTAAAAATGTAAGCCAGGACAGTTTGACTGAGCCGACAGTGTCTGCTTTTGCAAATACAGTGTAAAAATATTTCTCTCAGAGTGAACAAACAAGACTTATCTTCAGACACTGAAAATCTCATTTCTGGGAGCATCACTGAGTAAGGCTGAACACTTTCCTGGTGCCACATCTCCAGCCTGGGGACACGATATAACCTCAAGTTAAGCAGAGACGCAACTTAAGCCACTTTTACATCAGCCACGCAACTGGCCAGGCTGTAATTTCAAAGAGTATTTCATCAGTTCCTTGTGAATGCAGCATCCTGAAGGGTCAACCTGCAAAACACCAGGCACCTTCATAACCATCTGGATTTTCTTTAATGAAGTGGGAAAACATCTGTGACGTGAAAAATAACTTAGAAGTTGGGTAGGGAGTTTGTTTGGATTTTTTTGTTGTTGTTAATTGTTTGTTTGGGGTTTGTGATTTATTTTTTTTTTGTGGAAAAAAGGAATGGTATGTATTGCCTTAATATTATTCACTTAAGTTTCTTTTACGTGTTTTTCTAAAGCCACAAAGATTTCTAATCTCCTGAAGAAAAAAAGAGCTAACATTGAGCATTTTGTTTGTTTGCAAAGAGTTAGAAGCTTGTGCACTTTTCAATATATTGATCTGAACACTTTATCTTTCTCACGGTGAATTGAAATGTTGTCCAAGGGTGCATGCAGAATGCTGAAGTGACAGTATGAAGAATTAAGCGGAGCCTTCCACATGATGTTGTGCAGATGCCTGATGATCGTTTAGTCTTTCCAACATTGCTCCACTAAATGGGTTTCAATTTCTACCTGTAGGGCCCACCCCTGGTGCTGTCAGGATGCTTCAGTTCCACTTGTCAATTTAACTACCAATTAGTGCCAATTGTGATGGGAGTTTTTTTGCGAAAACTTTGTCCTTGCTGAACTGACAAACGTATTTCCCATCTGCAGATGAGCTTTTAGGCAGTTGTGACTTCCCCAAAATTGCCAGTGTGTTGTCTTTCAGGCATTAAAGTAAAAGGGTCCATTTAGTGTTCTCAGGTCCTGATAGAGGATGTTCCTTAATTTCCTAGCGATTCATGTAAGAAATCCCTTCATCTTGCATTAAAATGAGGAAATGCTTTGGGAATAATTCCTTTGGTGTCTTGGAGGCTTCCAGGGAGAGCTCTCTCGTGAGTCACACCTGAGCTAGGCTGGTTTCTTTGCCTGGTGGGCAGCGCTCTATGTTTGGGACGTAATAAACACACATTCACAGCAATCACGAGAAAAATGGGTTTGCACGGGAAAATAATGGGAAGGAGTTTGCAAAAATTGTCTCGCAAAACTTCCCTTTTAAAAGTTTTCTTCCTATTAAAGTCAAAGAAAAAGAAAGGCACAATATGTGTGGTGCAACAGAGCAAGGAGTTCACAGCTGAGGATCTTTTGGTTTGGTTTTGGGGTTGTTTGGGGGTTTTTTGGGTTATTTGGCAAAGCCAGGGATGTCAACGCTGTGCGATTGAAGGAGTCAGTTTCAGCATAGAAATAATTTGCTGCAATGAATTTTTTAGGCAGCGTTTAAAGGTAACTGTTATTTGAAAACGGCATGTGAGGCATGTGTAATTGAAAATAAACGCAGATAATTTTCCTAAAGATATTTAGGCAAATATTAATGTATTTGAATAGCCTCTTGGTGATCCCCGAGGAACACCTGTAGTGCTACAGAGTCATTTACAACTTTCCTTTTTCCTCAGGACTCCCTCCTAGTGGAAAAATTCCCCTTCAACCATTTCTTTCAAAGCCTTTATTTTACAGCAGTCATGCCAGCAGCTAAGAAAAAGCAAGTGCAGCTCTCCCTGGAGACTCTCAATGCCATTCCTGAATTAACCGGAGGAATCATTAGGAGCCACATAAGACATCCCTTTTTTTGCTGCAGGGGCTGAGCTCGGGAAGCGTTTCTCGCCCAGCCCCTGGTGAATAGAAGCAAAGCTGAGGCTTTGCGTTCCAGCCTGATGAGCTGCTGGGTCACGCCTCGACAAGGGGAATGTGCCGAAATAAAGGGCTGGCTCAGGGAGGATCACTGGAGGCAACGAGCGGAGCTGCAGGCACAGCCGGCAGAAGAGATTGCTGAGCAGTTCACAGTGCCCTAGTCATTTGCTGCCTTAAATCCACAAGCTGTATTAGCTCGTTTTCCCTTCCCCGCCTGGGAGAACCGCCTGTGTGCAAGAGGGGTGCTGCTAACGAGGGAGGAAAGGTGGATTTGAGGGTGTGCAGAACTGGTGGTGGGCATCGAGCCGTGAAGTACACAGAGGACAGGGGAATGAACCAAGCCATACCCCTTCCATCCCATTATTTTCTGGGCTCATCATGCCACAAGCATCATTAGGAGCTATGACATGTTGTACACCCAGCCTAAGGAGGCAGGATATTAAAGTGAACAGGGAAAAAACACCTCATTTTTCAATTAATTTGGGATGATCTGCAGCAGAATTGATGCAACACTTGCCTGTAGGTTAAAGCATGATGCAAAAGGCTCAGAATCTGATAGCAATCACCTCCACGAGCTTAATGAAAATCTGCCATGCTTTTACAGAATAAGTTTTCAAAATAAGATGACTAACACACTAGATATTCCCATTTCAGGCAACCTGTTCTCTAATTTTTGTGCAGTCTGAAGCGTTTAATGTAGACCACTGGCCCACTTTGCAACTCCTGGTATTGTCCTGCCTTGCAGAGAAGAAAATGCAATGTCCAGAGGCAAGAGCAAACTGTGTTTCTTTCTTTGTACAAGATCATCTGAAACAAGACTTAATGCCAGCACAATATTTCCTATTTGTTCATTTATTTCTGCTGATTAATGGGGCTTGATTATTATTGGATATCCCATATGAACCCAGAGCAGGTGCTGATCGAAGTATGCAAGGCATTTTTATTGAGTTTTCATATGAATTAGTGGAAGCCATTTAAATAATTTAAATTATTTCAAGCATACCCCAGGATTTTACTTGGCATGAGAAGATTTGAATGAAGATTTAAGCCATGGTTTCTTTTAAGGGAATGTTAGTGTGAACTTGTCCTGTGCAAATCTTGTAAGCACTTTACATACCCTCAAAGCACACACGGAGGGCAGTTCTGTAAACTGAGCCACAGCAAATGAGGAATAATACACCAACGAGCAGAAAACATGAAAGCTGTTAATGCTGCCATTTATGAAGCATTGACTAAAATTTTGATCTGTTTTGTTGAGTAGAAGACAATTCCTGCCTCAAAGGTATTGCTGTCTGAAAGGGAGATGCAATTTATTAATGTCTTAAATGTGATAGGAAATGTGTATGCTTCAATGTGTTGGACACTGGGCTCAGTGACACAATGGAGTTATTGTACCTCCAAAAGAAAGGCAGAAAATGCATAGCTCTAAATGAGACAATATTAGGCTTCTCCTTCTGTGTAGAAGGCAACTGGACTGATCATCCCATTAAGTAATCATTCTGTAATTGATCTAAATTTGGCCCTTCCAGAAGGCCACCTGCTCGTTCCTGCAATTGCTGGTAAGCAAAGGAATGCTGAGCAGTCTACATGCATAAATAAAGATCTGGAGTTTTAAGGGAACTTTGGGAGTGAATGTTTCTATCTCAGTCAAATGCATTCTGCACAAATACTGTAACAGGCAATTCTCTGTGGGACAGGCTGATGGACAGTAAAGCAAAATTTTTCGCTGTCAGGCTGGACGCCCACTCTGAGACAATGGGTTTGTGCAGTGCTTTGAATGTGTTGTGAAATGCATGTGCTTCCTACTTGGAGAGTGAGAAAAAAACAGAGCATGACTGACTGACTGACTCAGAATTTATCCCAACTGACGACATCTCTGCAGATCAGGAAGGCATTTGTAAATTCTGGAAATGGCAGAACAACTGCAAAAGGCAAGAGATGCTTTCCCGACTCCAAACCAGACAAATGTGGCCCCGTTTTGTGCTCAGGCTCTGTTTCCATGGGCAGTCTCTCTGTAGGGAAGCTCTGATGCCACTTCAAGGAGGCAGGTTGGCAGCCTGGCAGAACACAGGCACTGACTGGCCTTGATTTAGCTCTGAGAACCTGCCCAGCACAGGAGGATCTGAGCTGGTGTGGGACAGTCACTGACCTCAGCACTCTCTTCTCGTTGACCTTGCTGCAATAACCATGATAAAATCATCAGGCACTCAGGTCTGTCATTGCCCCCCTGAGACACTGCCAAAAGAAATCTCTCAGGATCATTTCTTTGGGAATTCTCGAGGAAACCAATAATCCAGTAGTAGTTAATCCTTAATTTATTCTTTTCTCAGCCATTTAATTGACAAGTCACTTGTCCTTATCATGCCTCTCGATATGTTCTCTTGCAGAGCCTGCATTTCTGCTTTGTTAAGCTTCCTCCTTTGCAGAGCTGCTTTTAGTTGATAAAAATAATTTTGAGGAGTCCACCCTTCCCCATGCTTTGAATTGCATCGGATCCAATAGGTCAAATTCATTCCAAATTGGTCAGTAAAGTCACTAGGCATTAAGTCTGTTTTAATGTATTTATTGTAAAGCCTTAAATACAGTTTATGCAGGGTCTGGTGGAGCCAGAGAGATGAAACAAAAAGCATTGACTCCACTGAGATGGAAACTGGTGTGCATGTTGTGTGTATGCACGGGTTGCTATGTGTGTCTAGGAGAATACTAAATGGATTTCTGTTGAGAGGGACCACAATAATCATCTGGGCATGTGTTTTTTCAGGGAAACTGTGCTCTTTGTGGGATGAAATAAGTGTAGGAGCACAAGGAAGCCACAGCACTTGGGCAGCTTCCTCTGCATGTAGAATGGCAGCAATGAGGTCCCCCCAAAGCTTCTCCTCTCCAGGCTGAACAATCCCAGCTCTCCCAGCCTTTCCTCCCAGCAGAGCTGCTCCATCCTCTGACCATCCTGGTGCCTCCTCTGGACTCTCCAGCAGCTCCACGTCCTTCTGTGCTGGCCCCAGGGCTGGAGCAGCTCTGCAGGTGGGGTCTCACCTGGGGGGACAGAGGGGCACAATCCCCCCCTGTCCTGGTGTCCGCTCTGTGAGATCAGCCCAGGATGCAGTTTGATGGAAGGATTTGGGCTGAAAGGGACCTTAAAGCCCATCCTTTGACTAGCCGAGGTTGCTCCAAGCCCCATCCAGCCTGGCCTTGGACGCTCCCAGGGCTGGGGCAGCCCCAGCTTCTCTGGGCACCCTGTGCCAGGGCCTGCCCACCCTCCCAGGGAAGGATTCCTTCCCAATATCCCATCTAACCCTGCCCTCTGTGAGTTTGAAACCATTCCCCTTGTTCTGTCCCTCCAGGTTGTTGTACACAGTCTCTCTCCATCTTTCTTGTAGGTCCTTCAGGCACTGGAAGTCCATCTAGATCGATCCTTGTGATGTTCGTGGCTTTCCCCTTCTTACAGAAATATTGCTTAGCTTTTCTGTAGTGACTGTACCTTCACCCTCAGTGCAGCAGGATTGGGAGCCAGAAGGGAGGGAGGGAAATAAAAAACCAGAGAGAATGCACTGCAGGTAATTTTACACGTGGTACCAAGTTCTGCTTTGCAGGAGGAAAAGAGCTGCAGCCACTCAGAAATGCTTGGTTTATAATCGCCTGTATTGAAATCCTGTACGTGGAAGCTCAGCTGTTCTTTGCTAGGGCTTCTCAGAGATAATTGAGTTATCATTTATTTCATTGAAGAATCAAAAAGTGATAATGAGACATATTTTAATTTCTAAAAGTCTTTTGTCATTCTGCACCTTACCACTGGTCTGAATTCTTTTGGAAGTGCAGATTGCTCATTAGGAATGCATGGAACGAAATAATTTAAGAGAGGGAACATTTATCCTCTGTGTTTCTAAATCTCTATTATTTTCAACTGACTCTTAGTATAAAACATTTCTTTTTAAGGCTGTTTTGAGAGGCATAAAGTGTTTTGGGTGCTAAATAAAAGCTGATATGCTTTCACTGATAGGAATTAATGGGAGGCTGCGTAAGTAGGAAAGGTATTCTTGTATATAACCTGTCACAGCAAAACTGTGGACAGGTTTGTCCTTGGTGCTGTTCTGGCCTTTTATTGCAAAGAGCAGGAGGACCAGTCAATAACCACTTATTAATGATTTTCTCTCTTCTTTATTGTAGCTTTAGGTACATTAGGCTCTCAGTAATTATCTCATTCATAATCCTCTATAACCAGTAATATTTTCTGCATCTTGCGAAGCATAATTGGAAAATATTTTCTTTGGATGTTCACTATTTCTATTCCCTCTTTAATATAACTTTCCCCAAGAGTCTCTTGCCTAGGCAAAATGAGCGAGCATAATTTCATACAGGTAATCAAATCTCTCAAATGTTGGCACATTTTCCTTTATCTCCATGGGACCAAAAGCTAACCTTCAAATAGACCTAGGCATTAGAGGGGAGAATTTCAGCACACAATTAGAACTCAAATAAGCTTGTACGAGGCAACTTGAACAGAAGTGCTATTTTGAGTTATTAGTGCTGTATTTCTACTACAGAGTATTCCATTTGATTAATACAGAACTGCAGGGGACTATATATATGTGTGTGTTAGTCTAAGTGCATGTGTATATGTCTTTGTGTATATATAGATAGGCCTAATACATTATTTAAACACTGGCTTATAGCAGGGGTTTGCAGCCTTTCTAAATAGTTCTATTTTTGCCCACTTAGAACTCCAAACCACATCTCGGTGCAGGTTTTATCTTAGTAGGTTGAGCAAAATAAATGTGAGGGAGGGGAAATAAAGACAGGAATCAGCATGTCCTTAGAATCATCTCAGTGGCAACACCCAGTAGAACAGTTAATTTATTGCAGACCTTCTGACTTAAATCCTGCTGCAGGAGGAGACAGGGAAGCCACAGGGGACCACAGATCCAGAGCTAAGGACTTGTTTCAGGCGGAGCAGACACTTTGAAGCTGTGGTAGACCTCCAGTGAAACGATTCAGTCTGTATTTTTATTGTGGAATTGAACATTCTCGTTTCTCTTTTCACTCATTTCAGCCTCAGGGGCTCTGGTGAGTGCAGAACGCAGGGAAAGATGAGACTGGAAGAACATACGACTGCCCAACTGTAAATCATTCACCAGGGCTCTGGTAGTGTCACCCAGCAAGGCAGCTGCCATTTCACCATGCTCGATATAAAGGAGACAGTAGATGTCTCAGTGAAGAGTTAGTTATTTTCTAGTTTCCAAGTTTGGCTTGACTTCAGTTGCATATTTAAATGCAGCAGTAGGCTTAGGCTGGTAATTAAGAATCTTGTGGTGTGAATATCTCATTCTCCTAGGCCAGTTTTTGGATTATTTTAAATTCTACTTTCGGTTAGCTAGATTATTCCATGGCTATCATATGTAAAGTCTGATAATTGAGGTTGCAATTTGTTTCTTTTATGTTCTTGGGCCAAGTTTTTTCTATTTTGTATTACTATGAAAATATTGACTGAGTTCTTCCAGTTATAATACTTCAGTTCTAAGATAATATGATTAGTGAGTTTTTTTGTTAATCATTGTCTTAATTTACTGTGAAAACATTGTTAAAAATGGGATATTCAGTAAGTGCCTTTTAAACTCTGATGCAAGCATGATTAACAAAAACCCACAAGAAAGAACGAAAGTTCTCAGTACTAAAGTTATGTTTTTAACTTGAGGTAATACAGCAATGGAAAGAGGTAACTTGGCTAATAGTTTGGATAATTTGTTGGGTATATTTGGTGAGGGACCAAGCTCTCCTGTGCTCTGTGGGGCTGGCTGTGGGATTGTGTCCATCAGCCCCCAGGGAGGGGCTGTGCCTCTTTCACCCAAGTGAGGTGGAAGGCTCACCTATAGAGACTGAGGGCTGGCAGCTTTCACAAACCTGCCAAGAGGCATTTCCTTGTTTCAGAGCTTGCACAGAGTTGCCTGAAGCTGCTGGGAGGTTTCTGAGTGTCTCTGTGTCTCTAACAAGTCACCTGCCAATGTCCATATTAGACAACTGGCCTGAAATGGACCTGAAATGACCTGGGAATTGCTTAGGAAATCAAATTTTATCATCCTCTGATGGCACTTCTCCTTTGTAGGTGGATGACCTTTCACATGCCTTATTTCCTCTCAATTTTCTTTGAGCTGTACCTAAGTCTATTTTATATATAACTGGTTTTCACAGTATTCAGTGTTTCTTGTGAAGCTTACATGTACTTTGAGCTTGTCTGTAAATCAGCTCTCGCAGATAAAAGAATGTGTGTTTGCACATCGTGTCGAGTCTTAGGGCTGGGTAATGTATTCAGTTTTTAAAGTACAATTTAAAAATAATGAAAAGCCACCTTTACAGCACAGGCACTCGAAAGGGCACAGCAGGGAAGTCAGAGGAGTGGCACGTTCTTGTATGAGTCAGAACATATGCCATGACATCTTTCTGAAGAGCTTCTCCAGGAACTTGTACAAGCCAACTGTATTATTTGCTGGAATAGAAATGATACCTGGTGCCTTTTCCAGATGCACTGTGCCTCACTTCTCCTGAAAGGACCTTCCACAAACTTCCCTTCAGTGTACTTGACATTTTTATTGTGCTTGCATCACTCTGTCCTGTAAACAGTGTCCTTTGCACGTTCTATTCGTTATTCATGGGCTCATCCTCAAAAGGTTCAAGAACTTAGTGCAGCACTTTTGCTGGGAGAGTGTGCAATCTTTGTTCCTCAAACTGATTTTTGCCCTCTGTATTCCTTTATGTTGATAAGGAAAATAAAGTTTGAGAGAATATAAAAAAAAATTAAAAATCCTTTACCACTTCCAATTTGTCCAAATGTAGCATATCTATGCTGACTCCACGTTCAACATGATCATTAGTCCAATTAGGGAGTGGGAAGAAAGGAAGATTTCAAGGGAATTAATCTTTATTTTTACTAAAATATACATTGTCCAGCTGGTCATCATCATTTAAGATATCAGGAAACCTCACAAATTTGCAAGACTTCCTCTGTTGGAAATAGGAATTTTGGAAAATTAGTTTCTTTCTAAACTTAAGAGAATAATATTTTAGATGACTAGAGACTATGTGCTGATTTATTTATTTGCTTGAGAAGCCTGTGGTTCTTGGAATGACTTTTGAGTTCAGTGAGACATTTGCATTGCAACACACCTTTCATTACCAAGACTTTTACATAGCAGGGAACTTGCTGCTTCTGTTTCTCTTAGTATTCATCTTAATTCATTACACTGGGTTCATGTGACATAAAAATGTGATGCACTTCACTGGAAAACTGTGAATATATACTCAGGAACACACAGTTGTATGTACTCGGAGATGAGAGAGTCACTTTTAGTATCTCTATTGGCTTTTCAAGCAGCAATAAAGGAAACTCTGCAGTAATAGCTGAACACTTGTGACTGGCACACACTCTCCTGCAGCTCAGAACTGGAATATGAATGGACACCATGGGAGGCTGGCCCATTTCTGGTGAAAACAGTTTTTAGCAGCGTGAATTTATGAATCTGCTCAGTGCAAATGAGAGTTTATTATGCTGAGAGTCCAAAGATGATTCTTCATTTATTAAATTAATACAAAAATCGCATTCAGATGCTGTTGGAGCTTTTTGTAGACCTTCCTGAATATCAGAGCTGAGGCTGAAACCACTGACTTGGGTTACGGGAGGTAATGGTGAAAACAGGACCAGCTGCCAAAACCTTCCCATTCTTTGCTTGATTGAAATGAATGTGTATTTGGAACAGCACCTGTCACAGTTTCCCGATCTGTGCACTAGAGAAAATGATACTTGCCCATTTTGAAAATTCCATGTTTGTTTAATGAAAGCTTTTTAGGATGATTTTGCCCTATAAAAAGGCTTTTACCTCTTTAAGGCTGTTCCTGCACACCATGGGTCAGCTCCATCCAGCTCCTGCAGGCCTGGAAGCAATGGCATCTACTGTAGTACAGCCTGAAGGAGCTTCAGGATTTACATAGACATGAGAGAATTCATCACATAAAATTCAGGCAAATTTGATACCTAGTCACACATAACTCCAAGGCTTATTGCCAGATTTTGCTATCTAGTCTGCCAGCTGCACTGTGCACTGCCCAGCTCGTTCAAACCATATGCCTTGAGCAAACAATCAGCAAAGTGTGTTAAAAGCTCGGAAAAGTACCACATTAGCCATACGTCAAACAGCTGCATGTCCTGCCCTATTAATTTGGATAAAAGCTTACCCCTTCAAAACTGAGTTTTTGACTCCTTTGTTCTAAAAATGGGGCTTAACTAAAATCTGTGCATCTGCAGTTAGGTTTATAGCAACAAATTCGTTCTATCTGCAGAATAATATTGAAATTCTGGTTAGGTTTTAAAAGTTTCCCTAGAGACAGAAGAGTCCATTACAAGCTTTTCTGTAGCTGGAAAGGAAACAGGCACTCAGAGAGCACCCTGAAGCCTTTGTAGCACATATTCTTCATAGCCTTGAAAGAGTCTTGCTCAGAGTGGAGTACTCATTCTTGTACCATAAGCAAAATGAAAAATGTATGCATTGTTTTGCCTCCTTGTGTTGGGTTTGGCTGCTGCTCACCCTGGCCAAGGCACTCTCCTCAGGGTATTTGCAAGAATGAGTCAAGAATACACTGTCAATAACAAACATGTAAACCATGTCTTTGTATGACTTCTTACCTCTGTGAGGCACTTCTTTGTCTACACTTCTTTAAACTTCTTTTATGTGTCCTGATTAAAATGGATTCTCTGCTGTTTACATTTCTGTAGTTATGGACTGTGATTATCTGCATATTAAAAGAAAGATTGAATGTGAAAATAAGGAGATAGCATTGCTATTGTGATTAATATACAATCATACTTTCTCAGGAACCAGAATAGTATTATTTTAGATTCGATTTTATGGGGTTTTAAAAAAAACCCCAAACAATGCATATATTAATAAAAATGTTAGCAGTATCTCTGAGCGAGAATGAAATATTTTGCTCCAAGCAGTGTTAGTTAAATGAAAAAGGGTAGCAACTATATTGTGAATGAAATATTTTGATTGTTGCTTCCTACCTCCATAGTCTTCTGCTTTGATCCTCTGAAATATTTTATCAAGAGAAACCCATGTTGCAGCTGCTAATACAGAACAGCAGAGCAGCCTACTGGGGTTAGTTGTCTGTTCTTCACAGTGCTCACAGTTAAGCCAAAGTGAGGCATAATTAGGCAAGTAAATTCGATCTATTTTCTATCAGTCAAGCAGATTTGTACCATTATTACTACCACTCTGCAATGTTAGGAAAAAAAATCTTTATAAGGGTAGTAGAGAACCTGAACAGACTTTTATTGTTTCTTTTGANCTGGGGATATTCCAGCCCCTCTGGCCACACTGCTGTGCCCTGTGCTCTGGGCTGGCCCTGCTGGGGCAGGAGGGGGCACCAGATGAGGCTCTGACCCATTCTCTGGTCTGTGACTGTGTTTTGTTTCTCTGTTGACTTGTGAAAGTTCTCACAGCAGATACAAATGGCAAGGGCCCAGTTCCCCTCTGCAGGGCTTACTTAGGCTGTGTGCAGCAGATACAGCCCAGCACTGTTCAGCCCTTGTTGCTGCTCATCTCATCACATCACAGACCTGTAATGATTATTACGTAGTTTATCAACTCAACTTCCAGTTTCCTTGGTTCTTCCATTCTAGGTCATTGCAGATGGAATGCACCTTGAATTAGCACAAGATATCTCAGTGCAGCAGTCTTGGGTACTTGCTGTCCTCCACATTCTGGCCCCCAATACTAACAGGGTCAAACATGCAGTCTAAGGCAGTGGGCACTTTCTTGGTGCTTTCCACTTGTGGTGGAAGTGGTTGAAAACTGAACAGCATTTTACCAGGTCTTGTCTGTGGCTATGAAGTCTTAGGCCTTTGGGTCTGCAGAGCCACAATAACTGATGTAAATACATGCTTATAAAGTTGGCTTCAAAGCTGGGGCTGTGGCTCCCTGCAGAAGAATTCCTCCAGTGTTAAACTGACACTGGGCTGGCCCAGAGCCAACAGGCTCTAAACTTGCTTTGAACAACCTGGAGCTGGGAAGCTTTTCAGAGAATACATCTGTATTTCTAATTTCCACCTTGAAGGATGAAATTGACTGGAGAGTTGGTGAGAATGAATAAATTGATTCACAGTGGGTTGACAACTCCCCGTGTCTCACTTTCTGTGAAACATCTGTGGGTGATGCCACCACCAAATTTGACTGCTGGCTTGCAGGCTGGACTGCTACCGCTCTGAGATTAAAAACCTGTTACTCAGATGTGTGCAACTGGATTTGTGGCAGTGTTTTCCAGATTACTTTGTGTAACTTGGAAGGGATGATAAGAGGACTGGAGCAGAGCAAGGAAAAACCTGTTTCTTCAGAAACTGCCATCTCTGCTCTGCTGACTTTCTAGATGTGGAAGTGGAATAACCCAGCAGAAAATCAAGCCCAGAACTGAAAGTAGTAATTTATTGAGAAAATATTTTTCTTTTGGAAAAGTATTCTATTTTTACAATTTAAGAGAAAAAAAAATGAAGATGACTAAGTTTTAGCAAATATTACAGGCTGAAATTTCTAGCAGCCAAATCATTAAATGCACTCATTTGTAAACATCAGTGATGGAGATGACAAGTTATAGAGATCACAATTCTTCTCTTCTTGTCGTGAGGAGCAGTAATTTATTGTTTGAGTAATCATGCAGCATAGCACAGAATTTAGATGCCCCAAGAAAAGGATTTGCAATGTTTGTGAATGTTTTAATGTTTATCATTATAAAATTATGAACTCAGAAAAAACATCAGTTAATTTCTAAAGTGCACTGTATGTATAGTGTATACAGCTGTAATATAAACCAGACAGGCAGATCGGTGAAGCAAATGCTCTTGCACGCAACATATTAACTAGAGATTTTCCTGATTTATTTCTCTTGTAGACAAAGTGCGCTCACCTTTGTGCCACTTTAGTCAATGGTGAAGGTAAAGAATGTACTCAGAAAAGCATCCTCATGTTGAACACATTTAATAAGTACAACTGCACTATTTGGCTTTCTTTCATCCTGAGAATTGTCCAATTTCATACAAAGATTAAACGAGACAAGAAACTCAGATGTCCAACCAGTCTACACTTGGTGCTGAAGAATGAATGGATTAAACACACGAAGTTCTTGGCCAGTATCTTTTTACAAAGGAAAACAGAACTTCATCTAATTATACAACACGGGCATTTCAATTTATTCTGTCCTTGTAGGATCCGCCTGTGGTGTTTTTCTCTCCCCCAAACAGACATTATTGTAGCTTTATTATAAGGAACAATTTGCTGTCTCCCAGCTGGCCACCAATGAGGCATTTTAGACTTAATTCCACGGATGGCCTTCAGAGAGGAGTTGTGTGAGTCCCCCAGGGCTGCTCCTGCTGGGACACACAGTCGCCTTGGGGACACAGCCAGGGGTGTTTGGGGGGTGTTTGTTGGGAGCACAAGCTGTAAGTTTGATTTTTCAGGCTAAAGAGAAGGACAATTAACCACAAACTCCAGAGCCTCTGCTTTTATAATTAGAAATCAATTGGGCAAAGCTTAGTTCTGCATATGTGACCTCTTCCCATGACTGTATCCCAGAATGGTTTTCTCCTGAAATGATCTGCCTAACAACTTTACATTAACAGCTAATCTATTTGCAAAATCAGTTTGAAATAGTAAATTACCTGTGTGCTTTTGGTGGCCACATAGAAAAAACCCATAACCAACATGGAATTACCTGAATGGGGTTATTTTTTTTGTTGGTTGGTTGTTTTTTTTTTTTTTTTTTTTTGTAATTTACATTTTAATCTCATTGTTTTTTTGTTTTAATTAAAAGCCATGACAAAACTTGTTGGCAATGGGGAGTTGCATTGACTTTGGAAAGGGCAAACGTCTGGAGCTTATATTGTTCACTTGTGTCCGAGGAGGGTGAAATGCAGCTGGACTGTGCTGTGCCAGACAGATGGCTAAAACACATTTCCTCAACTGGTTTGGCCACCATGGGCCTGGGTGGTGGGGTGGCCTCATTCCTGTCCTGATTACCCTGCTGTTTGGGAACCCTCAGGTGGCACAGAGACAGCATTTCCCATTCCACTTATTTGTCTGGTGTTGTGTACAGAGAGCTTTCCTCTGAAAAGAGGGTGTCTGGCCAGTGTATTTAATATCAATGACTCTCAGAGAAAGGGGTGGGGGAACATCTGTTTTGTTTCCTGGAAAGTAAACTGCAAAGTAAACTATTACCAGAGACAAGTATTGTCCCTCAGGGGGCCATACAGGGACCAGTGTTACTGAATATCTTCATTGATGACATAGATGCATGGATTTAGTGGAGGGATTGGACATATGGAAGGAATTCCTCCCTGGGAGGGTGGGCAGGCCCTGGCACAGGGTGCCCCTGGATCCCTGGGAGTGTCCAAGGCCAGGTTGGACGGGGCTTGGAGCACCCTGGGCTGGTGGAAGGGACTGGGGGGGGCACTGGATGATCTTTACTGTTTCTTCCAACCCAAACCATTTTGTTATTCTGTGATGATTTCTAGCTGCCCACATTCCAGACTTCTTCTGAATTCATGGTGTAGGGAGGAATGACTGCAGTGCCACTGTTGCTTTTCCCTGTACATGCAGTGCTTGACCTTAGCCACCAACAGGGTACAAATGTTCTGTGTATGTGCATGGTCCCAGTGGGTAAAATGTGTTGCTGTTCTGGTTAATCTTGTGTTGGAAATGGAAAGGTCTTCCCATGGTAAAGAGGAAATTTTTAATGAAGAGCTCAATAAAATTGTCTAGGATTTTTAGTTCTCAACAATGAATTGATTGTGGTGGTAAGAACTTTTATTCTGGGGGGACAGCAATGAAGAAATTATCTTTTGGGTTTTTCTCTTTTTGTCTGAGATCTCATTATCTGTGCAAGCTTATTATTTACCACCCCACAGTAGTGCTGTGGTAAAATGTGCAGGAATATCTGAGATTTGTGGTGTGATAGGGCTGGGTTGAATTGAATTGGATCTAAGTAACTGCAGATGTGGCTGGTTTCATCTTTATCAGCTTATCTAAGCTTTTGCACTTAAAGGCTTCTGTCAGTTCAAAGCACAGGCACTGCTTGGTTGAACAGAGCTAAACTATGGTAGCACTTCTTAGCCTTTCAAAAATAATTCTAATTTAATTCAAACATATGTACTACAGAACTTGGAGAGTTTAGATATATATCAAGTAAAAATTCCTTTCCATTTTTATAATGTAAGAAGGCACCAAAAAAAGAAGAGGAATAGAAACATATCAAAACTCTTGAAGTTTTAGTTTTCTGAAAAAAATTCTTTTTCTTTCCAAATGAACAAATAGAATTGAGTTCTTCTCCCATTCCCTTGCTTAAAATAAAGAAATCACTAAAATATAAATCAGGATTTAGCATCAAAGAGCAACTTTGTCAATACAGGCATTTGGGGAGATTCTTAGAATGGTGCAATAATGATAACATTGGATTTCTGTTCAGCACAGGGATAGACAAAAATTTGCTACTCCAGAGCATAATGAGATATCTAAGTACATTTCTGCCTGTGAAATGATGGCAGAGCCTACTAGTGCAGCACAGATAAAAGGGCTTTTTTTTTTCTTTTTGCCTTGGGTTCTGGTTTGTTTGTATCTCCAGTACTGATAGCTGGGCATCCTGGCATGTTCAGAGCAGAGTTTGGCATCTTTTCTTTTGATTGCACTTTTTCAAAGGGTAAAAATATGGATCACAAATGTGGATCCCAAACAGATAATTTCCAAAAGAGCCCCACAAATTATGACTGGAGAGTCCCAAAAGCCAGAGCAAACTCAGCCTCTCTCATCTGCTAGTCAAATATATTCAGAGCAATAACAGAAAGGGCAGGAATGATTGGGTTTGTGTGTCAAATCTTGTCATCCAAAATCCTCTGGCCAAGTTAGGATCTGTGAAAGATAAACAGGAAGAAAAGGTTAGGAAGAGGCTGTTGGAGAACTAAGGAGATATGAGGTCTAATAAATTCTTTTCCTCTCCCAAAACTCAGTCCCTCAGCTTTCAGACTCTTCTATGGTATTTAAGAAAACTTGACTTGCCTCCTAACAAGATCCCCTGTAAGGTGAGAGTAGGCTTTGAAAACATAATATTCTGATCCCTGCAAAAAGTAAATCATCAGATCCCCTGCAGTATTTGTGCATTCAGCCTGGGGTGATGAGAGCAGAAGGACTAAGTGCAGGAAACTGCCTGTAGTGCCTTAGAGATCAATGAGCTGGCCTCAGTGGTGACCCTGTCTAAGGGATCATCCATCCACCATGGCCCTGTCCCCCTCGCCTTTGGTGCAGGTGGTTCTTGTGTCCTGCTCAGCACAGTCCTTAGCACACATTTATGGTGGGTCTCAGCTAAAGCAGCAGGATGTTCCTTTCTGCACAGAACCCCAAATAATGCAAAGAAAAGGCACAGTAGGAAAAAAGGGGGAGAAGGCAAAAGCTGAGAGGTTGGTTTGACTGAGCAACTGAGGCTTTGACACTGTAGGATGACCCTGTCCCTCCCCGGTCTCCAAATACTTCAGCTGAGCCTCTGGCAGGAGTGGATTGTGCCTGTCCTTTTCCAAGACAGGCTCTCTGCAGTGTTCTCCGTGTTCTTTTGGTCCTTGACAACATGTTTATTGATTTATAGTGATTGTTTTCTGGGGGAGAATTATTGGCTTCACAGGCGAGATTTCTCTTTGCTTATTGTGGAGTTCTGACTAACTGGAAGGGAATTCTGTCACTGGGAATGAGGAAACTAATTTAGGAGAACACAGGATGTGGATGTTTGTCATCCGGTGATATAGTTCAAAGATTTTCATTACGAACTACAAAACCCCTTAAATAATTTAAAGGTCTTTCTAAATCCTACACAAGTCAAGAAGGGTACACAAAAGTGTGGGGTTTACTCCAGTCTTAACTCATCCTGCTGGGATTATTTATTCAAGTTGTGCAGGCAGATGCCAAGTCAGGTTTGTGACATCCTTTAACACAGCCACCCAATACTTCATTTTGTTTGTTAAGATCTACTAATAAGAGATATCTCAAGCTGTATAAGTTAAGAGTGCAATCTATGGTCTGATTTTAGAGATAAATTAGTATGTTCTAGGTGGATAATTGCCACAGTTGCTCAGCTTCTGTCTCCTTGAAGTCTGGTGGGCACCAGGCTCAGTTTGAGTGACCAGTGTGCTGCTGCAGCAAAAGGAGTCAACAAGATGCTGGGTCACATCAACAAGGGCATCACCAGAAGAGACAGAAAAGTCATCATCCTGCCCAGTGCTTGCCAGGGCACACCTGGAATATTGTGTTCAGTTTTGGTCCCTGCTATACAAAATAGATGTGGACAGGCTGGAGATGGTCCAGAGAAGGAGCACAAAGGAAATCAAGGGACTTAAAAGCTGCCACGTGGGGAAAGGCTGACAAGACTGGGTTTGTTCAGCCTTTGGAGTAGAAGGCTTAGGGGAGACCTCATCACTGTGTTCCTGTACTTAAGGGGTGGCTGCAAAGGAGGTCATAGAGTGACAGAATGGTTTGGGTTGGAAGGGACCTTAAAGATAAGCAGTCCCACCCCCTGCCATGGGCAGGGACACCTTCCACCAGCCCAGGGTGCTCCAAGCCCCATCCAGCCTGGCCTTGGACACTCCCAGGGATCCAGGGGCAGCCCCAGCTTCTCTGGGCACCCTGTGCCAGGGCCTGCCCACCCTCCCAGGGAAGGATTCCTTCCCAATCTCCCATCCATCCCTGCCCTCTGGCAGTTTAAGGCCATTCCCTCTTTTCACAAGGAGTCACTGGAAATGGTGAGGGGTTATGTGTGAAAGTTACTTGTAGGGAGATTCCAGCTGGATAAAACAGGAAGATTTTTCACAGTGAGAACAATCAGCCAGGGGAATGATGTCCCCAGGGAAGTGGGGAATTCTCCAGTGTTGGATGTTTTCCAGATTCCTCTGGGCAGGGTGCTGGGCGACTTTGTGTAGCCCAGGGTTTTAGCTGCTCTTGCCAATAAAGGTTGGACTAGATGACTTTTGAGGTCCCTTCCATCCTGGTATTCTCTGGTCCCATGAAGTCTTTAAAGCACTCAGAAAAATGAATGTTTGCTGTCCACTCCTGAGTCGAATGCCAATTCTTGTTTATAACATTATAAAGTAAAATAAGAAGTCCAATAATTGTCTCCAGCAGACTCATTTGCATTATTTCTTCATAGCAATTACATGAACAATAGGGGCCCTATACCTAAGAGCAAAATGTATGTTGGTCTGTGTGTGCTGAAATATAATCACAGCAAATGTGTTTTAATTATGTTTGTGACAGTGCAGAAGCAAAGGCAGGGCAGAAACGCTGCTTTAATATCTACAGAATGAGTCATCACCTAAAAAGACTAAACCATTAAAAGAAAGATGGTTCTAATAAGGAAAATAATGAAATTATGATAAACAAAGGGAATGAAATTGCTTTATTTTCGTTGGAAGTAAAGGTTTAATTGCAAGTTTTCTGTAGGCAGTTGGAATGGGTTTGCTTTTAAAGCAAATAAGAATTTATTTTCTCCTAGAGCTCGAGTGCTGCTTCTGAGAGGAGTAACAGATTTTCACTTCATGCACATTTGAAGTGTTGGGGAGAAGATACTTTTGTGTCCCTCTAAAGACAAATTCTTGGAATACCAAAAAATGTTTTGGGCTGCGCATGGTATTTTAATTAGATAGAAATAAATCCCCTTCTATGATAACAAGTGAAATTAACTTAAAAGGAAACATTTAAAAAAAGATAAATACTTCAAAAGAGTAAAATTAATGAATATACAGGTATAAAACATTTTTGAATAAAAGAATAACATTGTCGTGTTTTAGTCAGGAAATGTTCAGAGAAACAAGAATACCACCCTGGCCCTTTCCCAAACTGTTTATTTCCTAAATCAACTTTCTACTAACATGACTATTTGTAATCAACTCTCCACTAACATGACTATTTGTAATCAACTTTCTACTAACATGACTATTTGTTTCCTAAATCAACTTTCCACTGATGTGCAGCTGAATGGTTGAAGTGTCACCAAATCATTATTCTTATCCAGAAAAACACCACCACAGGTGAAAACATGTATCCAGCCCCAAGGCTGAGGCTGGTGTTTTGGGGGTGGCTTCTTGGTGTTCTAGGGCATGTGACTCCTGAGTTTATTCTGAATATTGAGCCTGTGTTTCTGTGACTTTCAGCAGCAGAAGGGGGTGACAGGGTGGTTTGGGTGCTGTGGTGCTGCTCCCTCGGTTCCTGGGCTGACACATCCAGCTGGGTGTGGTGATGGACACGATGTCCCCGTGTTCATGTTCACCTGGTGGGGACCTGGCTGTGACTGTAGGAGGACAAACACGAGGGCTTTGTGGTTGGGGGGGAGCTCAGGGTGAATTATTGGTGTTCAGGGTGTGAGATCCCTCTCAGCTCTGCACCCTGGGGCTGGTTTCGTGGTGGTTCTCTGGGCTTGGGCTGTCAATATAAAGTGTCACTCTAGGCCAGAAAAGAGCTTTAGCCACAAGGAGGGAGAAGAAACGAGCTTGGCAGATTAAATGAAGTTTGGGAGTATTCTTAGCAAAAAAAATGCAGTTACCATTGAATATAATGTGATCCAAATCAGGTATTATTCCTGGGATAAAAAATAAACTCAGGGGCTCCGTATCCATTCCTTTAGCTGTCTTCTGCAGGCAGAGAAGCTTTTGAAAGCCATCTTATCTCTGCAAACAACTCGTGACCCACCTTAGAGAATGTAATTCTTTGTATTCTCCTTGAGTTTAGTGAGCTGCTCTTCTAATTTCTTCTTATTTCGATTCCTTGGAAGAGCTTCTTCCCATCAAGCAACTCACCCGTCCCTTGGATGGCGAGGGATTCCTTCTCTGGTGTTTCTCCCCAAGCTTAAAAATGCAGTTATTGTAAAAATGTCTTGTAGGCAAGAGCAGGAAAAGGAAAGAAAAAGTACTTATCAATGTAAAACTCTCTAGGTAACCCTCAAAATGAATATTATCACAGGCATTCCTGGATTTGGGGGGTTTTTCCTCTTTGTTTTAGACTGTGGATTGTTTGGATTTTATAACAAAGCAACAACAAAGAAGTCCCAACCATCTTGGAATCAATAAACTGGCATCTGGAAGTTAAATATTCTCAGCTTCATTTGCCGTGGCAATATTTAAATTGCTGAACATTCATGTAACTCTTTTCTCCATGTGTTTTAGGAGCCATATGCTTGGGATTCATTTCCTTTTGTTTCTTCCTGCTTTCCCATTTATTTACTCTAGATATTTCTATTTCTTAGTCGTTTTCACCCTCCAAACTGGCTGATATTTGGGGTTTGAGTCTCACTACCAGGGTCCCTTTGGAACCACATCTCAGCAGAAAGAAGAAAGCTGAGATATGAGGATTATTTTTTTTCTTGTGACAATATAGCATATTTTAGCCGGAGGCTTTTTACATTTTTCTCTATTATCTATCACCTAATCTGCATAACCTCGCTCCTTTTGATTGGCAAAGGACAGATGTCAGACTTATAACTATTTAATCCTTATATTTAAGTTATTTTTTAAAGCATGAAGAGTAATATAATACCACTCCCCTACAGTCTGCCATTCTGTTCAGGTCTAGAGAATGGCTGGAGTTAATGCCATATTCAGCTCAGCTGTTGGAACTGCAATGAACAGAGTGACCAAACTGGCAAACAGGTTTAAAGTTCCAGGACAGCTGTGAAAAATCCAAGGTATTCACAGATCTATTGGCACTGAATGTTTAAACAGTGGTGTCTCTCAATACTTATGCATACTGCAAGCTCCACAAATGTGACCCATCTGTAAGGGACTGTTCATGTGACAAATGACAAACTGAAGAATTTTTCAGTCTCTCCTGGATTCTTTCACAGACTTGGACCCGTTTGTTAAAGCTGCATATCAATAATATATGAAACCAAAGCAGAATATATAACTCTCTCAGGAACTCTGCTTTTCTGATGGATTTCTATCCTGTTATGGGAAATGTCAGCGTTGCAGTCCCACAGAACTGCCGTGTGTTTTCCCTTGGGTTTTGTGCCAGTTAGAAGGGCAGGGTTTCATTCAGGCTAATTATTTTTTTTCTTAAAAACAATGTTTGGGCCTGTTGTCCCACTGTGCCATAGCAACACTGAGCCAAGCAAAGGAGCCTGGAGAACCCCTGGGGTTTCCCTGCTCAGCCACCTTGCTAACAGTGCTCTGGATAATCAGAAGCAGTTCTGCAGCAGGCAGGAGGAAATGATGGCTCTGAGCATCCTCCTCCTGGGGGCTCGTGGCTGGTTCTGAGAACAGCTCCTGCTCAGTGGCACAGCTGATAAACACACACAAACTGGCTGTGAGACATTGAAAATGGCCTTGGGTTTTCAGTGTGGCTGGAAAAAGGGTTTGGTTTAATCGTGGCGTGGCTGGCCGTGATTCCAGTTTGTCTCAGAAAAGAGTTAACCTTTGGTGAGCCAAGAGACATTTCTTAATTTTATCAGTTTTTGTGTCAGAATATTCATAACTGTACTGACTGACAGTGCATTTATCCTGCTGGTATTTTGTTGAAGGACCTCATGCAGCAGATTATCTTTTCAGTTAACTTTGCCATCAATGTCCATTTACATACCCAATGATCCCATCTCCATAGGCAAACAGAATATTCCATCTCCCATATCCTGAGTAAATGTGAAAAGGCAGCTTTACTGACTTCATAAATAATCTCAAATATTTTACTTCAGGGTCTTGCAATTTTCAGCACTTTATTATCTCACACTCAGATAATAGTTAGCCTCGTTATTTATCTTGTTCGTGTGGAAGTCAGTTACAATTGATCTATTAGTGATCAGAAAAAAATATAAAAAATAAACTTCTAAGTTAGTGTTAAATTCTGAATTTAATTGGACTATAAATCGTGGAGACATAACAAGAATAAATAGCTAGATGTTAGTTGTGATTTTTTTTTGAGGTTGTCTTTTGTTCTGTATCCTCCTTTATAACTCTTTAGAGTTTTGTCCAGTGTCCTTTCAAATCCGAGGCAGAGACTCCTACTGAGTTCCTGGGCCTTATGGTTGTAAAACCAGAGACTTAAAAAAAATCCTCTTAGGACTAGAAATGTATGAAGGAATTCAGCCCCATTTTTCCCACATTTGACTCATACTGAGTCTATATAGGTGGTAATTGTAGAAATTAGAAATTGTAGAAATTGTCTTAGAAACTCATTTCTAAAATTATGTGTTCTGGGTTCATTCTTCCTTGTGTCTCATTCAGAAAAAGGGAAGGGGAAAACCCCCAATTTGCTGTTTCCCCCCAAGCAGAGGAGAGTGAAGTAAGCTGAGGGAAGGCTGGAGCACAAAATAGAACAGAGTCAACAAGGACCTCTCTGTGTTACTGCAAAGCAAGTGATTAATAACCATTATTTACAGCTGAGTTCTGGCTCTGCAGTTGTCACTGCCCAGCTGCCATTCCCTACTCTCAGCAGAGTTCTTTCAGAACTCCAGCAGGAATGTACAGAAGGTGTGCAGATTTTGTTTCATTCTATGATTTGGATAATTAAAAACTCAACTTATCAGTATTGTACCTTCTTTTCATCTTTTTAAAGATGAGGGATTTGCCTTTTTTTCTGAGAAACCTCAGCAGAGTCCTTGGAGAGCTTCAAAGTTCTCCTTCCTACAGCTGTTTTCCTCCTTCCTTGTTCCTTTTATGGTCTTTGTGTTGTCCAGTGGATGATCTCCTGGTCAGTTCTTTGATGGAGGGGTACATATATCATTTGAAAAGAGGTCCTGAGAAATTATTGTGTGTTTTGAGTGCTGCCTCCAGCCCTGGGGCCAGCACAGAAGGACATGGAGCTGCTGGAGAGTCCAGAGGAGGCACCAGGATGGTCAGAGGATGGAGCAGCTCTGCTGGGAGGGAAGGCTGGGACAGCTGGGATTGTCCTGCCTGGAGAGGAGAAGCTTTGGGTGACCTCACTGTGACCTTGCAGTGCCTGAAGGGAACCTGCAAGGAAGATGGAGAGAGACCATTGACAAGGGATGGAGGGACAGGACAAGGGGAAGGGATTCCCACTGCCAGAGGGCAGGGCTAGATGGGATATTGGGAAGGAATCCTTCCCTGGGAGGGTGGGCAGGCCCTGGCACAGGGTGCCCAGAGAAGCTGTGGCTGCCCCTGGATCCCTGGGAGTGTCCAAGGGCAGGTTGGACGGGGCTTGGAGCACCCTGGGCTGGTGGGAGGTGTCCCTGCCCATGGCAGGGGGAGGAACAAGATGATCATTAAGGTTTCTCCCAACCCTGCCCATTCTGTGATTCCATGACTCTTTGCCTCTCCATTTCAGTGTCCTGCTGCTTGCAGCCCCCAAGATACGAATGCAGGGTAGCTGGTCACCTGTCCTTTCTAAGAAGAACATTAGAGAAAGGCAAGGAACAGCTGAATGAGGAGAGGACCATCTGGGGCTTTGGCTGTTCTGTGCTCACAGAGTGATGGGAGCTCTACCCAGCTTGTGTGGGTAGAGAAAACCGACAGTGATTCAACAACCATTAAATTAGTACAGATGTCTCCCGCAGCCTCCCACAGAAGTCTTCTCCATGAGCTCAGATAATTTGGAAAAAGGTCTAGACTAAATCATTGCTAAGTCTATATGGATTCTGGCTGGTTTGAGATTGACATATGTTCCACACTTGCAGCTCTCGGGATACTCATTTGTATACAATTTGGCTGCATTCATGCTGAGCCACAGTTTCTTTTCTGTTGGGAGGCTGACCCCAAGGTTTGGATTCCTGGAATGACAGGCAGGTTAGGTGTTTACAGCAAATAATACATAAATACTCCAATGAGTGCCCCCACTTAGAATCATAGCACTGCAAAAAGATCAGGGTATCTCATGTGCCAAAAAACGTGATAATTGTCCCTGAGACTTTGGTCTCCCCATGCACTGGGAAGGGGACACAATACAAGTGTCCAGAGAGCCAGAGGTAATACATGACTAGATAGCAAAGCCTGCTGGAGTGGGCACAGTTGTTTATTGCTGCATTTTTAATATTGCCGATGTGTAATGGTTTATGTCTCCTCTCCCTGTTCACTTCTTCCAGCAAAGCATTAACAAAGGCAGAAGCTGTGATCTATCTCTAGTGGTTTAAAAAATATTTCAAATTTAATGGTATTGCAAATTGATCGCATTATGAGAGACATAACCTTTGCGAGTGAGTTTCTAAGAAATTCACAGGAATGCATGACTTAGTGGAAATGCATGGAAAATTACGTTAGGAGGCTTTGAAAACCACAGAAGTGATGAGGCAAATAACTTCTCCTGAAACTGCATGAAATCGTAATAACTAGTTTCAGCCAGGTTCCTCCGAATAACTTACAATTCTGCATGAGTTATCCCTAATAAACATCTAACTGCAAGAAAAGAGGGGAAAATAATCAAATTATGCTCATGTTACATCTCTTTATTCTGATTTATGACACTCTGATGCCACTATGTAATTGCAAGCATAGCAGCTCTGAAGAACTAATGTTTTGTTCGACATCTCGCAAGGAATTTTTGTGGCATTTCCTAGCTCAGTTTATTGTCACATTCTAAGTAATTTGAGAAATATTTCAAGTATGAGAAAACTCACACTGCACCTCTGTGCCCGGTTCACAGGTTAGTGGAAACGCACTAGAAATAAGTTAGATTGTCACCTGTAAGCAGATAGTGTCTGAGAGAAGCAATATGTAAGTACCCCCAATTTAATTTTTCAGCTCTCTTTATTTCCCTGTTACCTTCTCAACAGTTTTCAATTTGAGCTCGAGCTGGCTGCAGAGCTGATGTTTGTATTTCTGCACTGGGGCTGTGTTTGACAGCCAATTGCGAGAGAAGAGCCTTCTATTTGCACTGCCAGCTTTCCACATTATGTGGTTTTACACAGTACTTACTTCCTTATGTTCAGACAGTTGAAGGATGCTAAGCAGTAATCTTAAGTTTGAAAAATTACCTGCAGAAAAAGAGGTATTTTAATGCTTTTGGGATGGTTTTATTAAATATTATTAACAGAAGGCATTCTGCATGGATTTGAAATTCTTTTATTAAGGAGGAAGACAGGTTAAATATATCATCACTGGGACCCTCCTAATCATTCTGAGTAAAACATGAAAAGAAGCCAGGCTGGCTAAAGCAGCTGAAGGCAGAGCCTTGATGGATTGTAAAATCATGACAACTTAAATATGCTTAAATAAATAGAAATATCTTCTCCCCTTTGACCACTCTGGCCTACTGTAGCTTTTGTGCCTTGGCTGATCTCGGTTATAGCTTGCCTAGTTTGACAGATTTTGTAAGCAGCCTTCAAATTACTGCGGTGGGTATGTAGTGATTAACTTTTTGATTCCTCTTCTGCAATCCTAAGGGTATGTATTCTAAGATATTGCTTTGACATTCACTTGAGAAAATCATTTGAATAACACAAAGAGGTCTTGGCACTCGAGTGCAATGTACCCTGGGCCTGAGAATGAAGCCCAGCAAGTTATAAATAGCTTTTAAACAGGAAAGGAAAAATTAAGCTCAAACAACATGGACGGAAAGCTCAGGACACGGTGAATGAGATGATGATGATTAAAGGAACAGCAGAGTAAGATTTAGGGTGTAGGAACTGCTGAACTTCTGGCTGGGACACTGAATTGGAAATGCCTCTGGCTTATTGTTTTTTACAACCATCCCCGTCTTTTGTCTATAGTGAGGAGGGAGCATCGACTCAGACTCTGCTGGCAGTAAAATTGACAGTCAAAAGGGACCAGGCCTCTGAAGTCATTGCTGGAGACTCCAGTCAGTCTTACAGGTAGCAGAACCCGCAGCATAGTTTGTGTCCAAGCCTGACAAGCTTGAGGGGGGAGGAAATGGCTTTGCTGCTCTTTCACTGAGTGGGGAAAAGAGTGACAAGTGCAGGAGGGAGGCACTGTTAATTATAATGCCTGGAGTACTGGAATTGTTAATGTAAGTGCTTGACCCCAAGCAGTGGGAGATGACAGATACTTTTTTTTCCCCCATAAAGACACAAAAGAGGGAATATGTTTTACAAGACTAGAACTGCATGCAGTTTTTGAGGCTCTCTATGCCCAGCTTTCAGATCTCCCGTGGTGAGCCACAGTGCACTGCAGATGAAATAATAGGGAAGCAAATGAGATGGGAAAGGCTTCCTGGCTGGCTCTGTGGCACAACTTCATCGCGTGTTTCCGAGCGGCAGAAACAGTTGGGTTAAAAAAAACCCAAGCCAGACCTCCTTCCAGGAGCGGTGTCTGCTGGAGCACGGGAAAGGAACAGCAGTGTGGGCTCAGAAATAGTTCCCTGGACTCCCAGCTAGGCAGAGAGCCAGCCACAAAAAGGTGCCAGCCATCTGAGGCCACTTGACACAGGCCACTTGGGTGTGAAATAGCTGCGGAAGGCAGGGACTGGGGGGCAGTCCAGGCTGCGGGGGGACACGGGGCAGGCATGGGGGTGGCGTTCTCAGGCCAGAAGGGAAGACAGATGGTATTCCCAAATGGAGAGGGCCAAGGCCAGAACTAGGGAAACAGAAAGCTTTAGCTGTCGTCTGGCTTAACAGAAGGATTCAGGAGCAGCAAGGTATAGGAGGAATACATAGAGGAGAAATCCACTGGAGAGGGCGGTTTGGAATGAAGGAAGCAGAGGAGCAACAAATCACCGTGTCTTTGTTGCCATCACAACTATCCAAAGTGTGCTTGGGATGGTGGAGTTGGGGAAGACTTTGCATCTGGGGGCATGGACACAGCAGAGAAACAGCACATAAAACTTCTTTTTGCAAACCAGTGTTGAGATGAACTGGAGAGAAGGGCATAAAGCTGTCTGGGAACAGCTGGAGGACTCCTGTGGGCTGGATGATTTTTCCTAATATGACTCTCTTTGAGAATGTGGGTTTCTCTCTTCCTGTGTTCCTTCCATAGTATAGCTGTATTTTTTTTTCTCAAGACATTAAATATAATATGAAATATTAGTAATTCAGCCTGATGAGTAAGGTGATACATGATACCTGCAGAGAGGAGCAATGGCTCTGTAACCTGGAAGGCCTTAGATCAAGATTCAGGCTCTTTTTTCTTGCCTCAGCTGGCCACAGTCAGTGCATTGGAATAAACAGTGTTAGATCCGAGCCTTGTCTCCAGTTTCCAAGCAGCAGTTCACTCCAGTGTACCGTGGGGTGATACCAAAAGGTAAGCAATGAAAAGTCATTTGTGCACAGTTGCAGCATGAATATAAACAGAGACAAAATTAGCAAATCAAATAGAATAAAAAAGCAGTAGCAAAGAATAAACAGAAACATAAAAGAAGCCATCTGGAATCAAAGGTACTCAAATGACATGGTAGGAAACTGAGGCAGACAAAAGCAGAGATTACACTCCTAAATGAAAGAGTTAGGGATATTATTGCTTTAATTCCCTTTGAATACGGTTATGAAAGTGCAGCTGAGAAGTGTGAGCAGTAATGTCTTTTGACAGTCACTCCAGAGGCTTCAAGTTACACGAGCCTTGGATCTTAAATGAAACCTTTGTCATCCACGGACATGTCTGTTTCCTTTCGGAAAGTGTTCCAAGTACTGACATTGTGTCAAGTGCATCAAGTCTGTGCCCCAATTTGTCATTACCCTGAATAATAATGTGGAATATTTCTTCTCTTCCCCACTGTGCACTTGTAATTCCCATTACTAAAGATGGGATCAGCCTATCCAAGGAGAAAATGAAAGAATCTATTAAACCGAAATTACAGTCACTTTATTAATTCTGTGTTGTGTGCAAATGAATCGAATCTATTTATAATAGTTTAATTATGAATGATTCTTTAAACCTTGGGTCAACAATAAACATGCTCATTGTCCATGATGTGTCAGAGCACATCAACAATACACACAAAAACCTTCTGTAACACTTAATGATGTTCCTATTTCAGAAAAACAAAAAACAAAACAACAAAACAAGCCTGAAAATCCACATGTAGAAAGAAACACAAGATGAATAAGGTGCACTACAGTCTTTGAAAGCACTGACATATATATAAAAACGATTGTAAAAGTCACTAAAAGCCTTCCATACTTTCACAGGATGAGCAAGAGCTTCTCAGAACCCAGCAGTTCCAGAAAGGAGTCATAAAAAGCTGAAAATTCCATCTCTATGTTCATTAAATGAGGTCTGCCTCATAAACAAGGGATTTTATTGCAAGGCACAGGTGAAAAATAGAAGAACCTGAAGCATTAGGATAGTGCTGGTGTTTTGTGTACCTGTGTAATAGCAGGTGAAAATCTGCACCCTTATAAAAAAGGGTGAGATGCACCTTTAAAAAAAAACATTCCAGAGTTAGGAAGGAGAAGGATGATGCAAATTTTAAAATGAAGTTTTAAGGGCAGATGATTCCTTTTCCCTTGAAACAAATACAGGGTAATTCCCTTGTAATTACATGAGGATGAATTAATTACTTTCTAACAAACTCAAATAAAAACTTGACTACATAATGCCACTTTCTCTTTTCTTAATTAAAAATGTCCAGGAGCATTTTCATCATGTGTAGATCCCCCCCTCCCTCCCCGATGTGAGTTATCTCTATATTTATGCTTGTTTCACTAATAAATTGGGATTATAAATCCTCTTTTGGATGATGCATCTGTTATGGGCTGGTCTGGGTCAGGCTGTGCCCCAGAGAGGACTGGAAGTGCCCAGTCCTAGAGAGGCCAGTCCACACCTTTCTGCTCGTTCTGGGCATGGACCAAGCCCAAGTGCCTTCTGTATTCTCCTGATGGGGAACACATGGCTCGAACATGAAATTTGTTGTGCTGAGCAACCTGTTGTTTTGACTACTGTGGGTTTGCCAGGTAACTCAGTGAGAGCAGGTGAGACAGTTTCCATCTGCAGAAGAGACTCATAAATCTGCTCAGAAATGCAAGAGAGCCTCACCAAGCTCAGAGCTCCTGCACCTTTGTCCATACAATGTGGCTGCACAGGTAGTTTTGAGCCAAGTGCTTGTTAAGAAATCATAGTTTAAAATACAGCAGTGCAATATAAAATGAACAAGGAGCTGTAGAGAAGGGATGTTTCATAACAGTACCACGCTCCTGGGTTTGTGTTTGACTGCAGAGTGGTACTTTTGCATCTGTAGAATACAGAGACTCTTTGGATACGTTTCCTCTCTGCTGTTTCTCTGGAGTTGGTTCTAATGATGAATGTTTGTCATGTATGTACATGGGGGACTCTAAATATGTGTTATGAACACATTTCAGACATAAAATGTTATGGAAGTGTGTTGGCAGTATTTTTATGTGGTTTTCAATGTGTGTGCTGTTACTGTTAATCCTGACTTCACTGATTACCATGGGTGTTACAGGATAGAGTAGCAAAGGAACTAATGCAGGTGAGGAACTGCTGTGGTCCGAGGGGTCATTTGGAATGAAGTTAATTTTTCAGGAGAAGAGTGTGCTGTGCAGGGGCTACCTGGGAGCCATTAGTAGGGCATTGAGACAGGGCATCTGCATCACCATTAAAACCAGGAGAGGATCCAAACCCTTCCCTGTCGCCCGAAATGCAGGCAGGAATTGGGGGATGGAGTCACATCTGCTGCTTTAAGGTAGAGAGGGGTTTGGATTTCCAGTCCCACAGGCAGGGCAGTGATGGAGGGAGAAGATTTCACTTCCTTTGAAGTCTAATGAACCAAATCTCCCATAATGGAAGTGAGTTTTGCCTCACATTGAACACGCTGCTTTGCAGTAAATATATTTTCCTGTTTGTTTTGGGGTGCTGTCTAGGAGTGGGACAAGGGGCTGGTGGAAATGTTTTGTTTTTTAAACAGAAATTCTTGTTGGATTCTCAATCCTGCTCTGGAAAAGGAGAGGTCAGTCTTCAAGCACTGATGTAACTAATAAAGCTATAGATGTGGAAAGCAGTTTCATATTTACATTTGGGAGGCTTTTTCAGCAGAAAGTGATATTCATTTATCATATTCATTATGCCTCTCTATCATTCACCTCAACCCTATATAATTATGTGTTTAATGATCTTTAACCTTCACATGAACACAGCTTGCTGAAGCTTGACAATTGCAGCAAATTATCATTCAGGTCTGGTAGAAGAGAGGAAATATTATTTGAGAAAAAATACTGTGCTATCTGATTTGAATTTAACTTCAGTTCTGTGATTTAACTTTTTAAATAGATGATGATTATTTAATCCTAAATCTAAAAATAAAATTATTTCAGAAATTGGCTCAAAAATAGGTCATTTATTATAACATTTAGAAATTAGAGTGTAAGAACTTCAAGCCCTAAAAGAGCTATTTTAATCTGTCAGTCTGGATGCTCACCGTAGAAAGTACATAAGATTTTAGTAAATGCCACATTTATGTCTTGTCTTTTTATTAAAAACTAAAAAAAAATAATAAAAAAATATGATTAGTTTTGCCACTATAAAAGTTTGAGTAAAAAACCTGATTTTCTACTCATCACTCAGTTTCAACTTCAGTATTAAAAAATGCTCCTCTCTCTTCCCTATGGATGTTTAGCCCTTCATTTTATAGTGTTTTGAATAGCAATATCTATTTCTTTCCATACAAAGATATTTAACTTATTAGGGGAAAAGATTAATAGTAATCATAGACAATTCTTTTCATTCTAGCTGTTGGTATCTCACTGGCACTGCAAAGGTTTTATAGCTCTGCATTAATACCTACCAGAACTGTTTTATGAACCATAACTGCTGCTGGATATTATGGGTAAAACCAGACATTACACAAACAGCCTCTCCTACTTACCAGCAAATGGAAAATGGGGGAATCCTGGAGCATTCCCAAATATCTGCGTGGATATCTAGTTTATCCAGCCAGTGCCTTCCTAGAAATTCAGCTGACAGTGGCTCAGTGTGTGGCTGTGTGAAGTGAGCTGTTACCTTGGCTGAGCTGTGCGTGTCCAGACGATGCTGTGACATTACCTCACTCTGATTCAGCCTTGAATATCCTGCCAAAACCTTCATATGCAATTTTAATAGGGTATGGATTTTATTCAGGGATCAAACAGGTGCTTAAATTATAAACAATCTGGTCTTGACAGGCTCTGGGGTCATAAGGGTTGTAAAGACAATGATCTTAAAGGCAAAAAAGAGCTGTAAGAACTCTCTGAGCAGACAAAGCTGTGGTACCACCCAGCAGGGGAGTTCGACGCTGATTGTTCTCAAGCAGGAACTGATGGCAGGTGCAAAAAGAAAAGCAGATGGAATTTTTGGAGAAGGGACTCAGCTGTCACTTGAGATCTCTGCGTTCATCTGTGTGGGCTGGGGAGGACGAGGGAACTGGCTGGAGCCACGTGAATGCACAGCTAAAGGGCTCTCAAAGAGCTGCTCAGGCAACGGTGCTGGAATAAAACATTGCCCAGCAAAACGCGGGGGATGAAGTTACACCTCTGGGAGCTGCTGGGGGTTCTGCTGGTATTGCAGAGCACTAGTGGCCAGGATTTGGGCTGTGCAATAAAGCAGATCAATGGGAAAATCAGAGCTGGCTGCTGGGGTCCTCTGGGCTCGTGGCAGCAGTTCCAGATTTGAGTTTTCTAAGGTCTCGAACAGCCGAGTTCCTGAGCAGAGAAGTTGAGATACAACAGTGTGTGACCAGCTCTCTGCTGAAGGACCTGCACAGCTACTCGTGCTGTGACAGAAACTCTCCTTGTGCCTTGCTGGGGCTGGTGTTGCCAGGCTTTTTTTTCCCCATCTATTTTAATATCCTAATGCAAGTTCTTATATCAAATGACGGTGCTGCCCAGCCCTGCCAACCTCTGCTCTCAACTGAGGAGTAAAATGCATAACCAGCAACAATTTCTGCTGAGCTGTCTGATGAAATGAGCAAACAGGAACTAGCCTAGTAGTAGTTGTTATGTTGCAGCCTAAAGAGGTTTGTATGTATTTCCTTCAGACTAACTTTAGTGAGACAGAGATAAATAATAATGGATGCAAGTTACATTTTTAATATCACATTATTCACTTCTTATTGATCATGTTGAGTGTGTGAGCCTCAATAGTAAATAGAATTTAAAACATTATTACTGTATATTTATTATGCTGTAGTTTGAATGTGTTAACACTAATACATATGGTCTACCAATGGACAAGCTCATCCTCACAACTTAAAAATTATTGGAGATAATCTGATATTTATTACTTGGCTCTGAGCCTACAAAAAAAAATCAATGAAAGTCCTTTGTCTCTAGGCTTTTAATTAACAAAATAAAGTCATCAAAGTAAAGAAGAAAACCTTTCTTATACTGATTCAGATTATTATAATCCTGACTTGTTTTTTGGAAAGCCAAATACAAATTAAATACAATTTCTTTTCTAATGGAGCTTTTATGAGACTGGGAAGACGTATGTAAGGGTTCTTTGGGGCACATACTCTGAGAATAAAGATCTTAGAATCTTTAAAGTTCTGCTAACAGGGGAGTTATGATACAGTTCTAAATTTGTTTGACTCCTGTCTGTCACAGCATTCCATACATACCAGTGTTCAACCATTTGCAGTCACCTGGAAATAAGCTGAAAGCAATAACTAAAAATAAGAAGCTTGATTAAAGCATTTAATTATCATTAACCCTTCACTCACCCTTTGGTATAATAGGTTAAGGGCATTTTGTACTTGTTCATTCTGCCTGATAATAGTTCTGAAGGCATTTACATTTTAGAACAGGGATTTAAAATATATATAACAGCTGCTTTTTAAATAGAAAGTCTAATTATGCCTATGATTGCATTCACTTTTGATTAGTATGCATACAAATCCCTGCTCTCCGTGTGTATTCAAGCTGAGCTATGGATCACTGGTGCCAGGATTGAGGTACAAAGGAACAGCTTGACAAAATGGATGATTAGACCAAAGGAAAAAAACCAAATCCAAAAAAATTCTATGTGTACGCTTTGTCATCTCTAAAATTTTTTTCCCCTTCCCTTCTAGTTACACACAGACCTGGACCCTGGAAGCAGCAAAATCAAATACATCCTCTCAGGAGATGGAGCTGGAACAATCTTTGTGATCAATGACAAGACCGGAGACATCCATGCCATGAAAAGGCTTGACCGTGAGGAGAAGGCTGAGTACACCCTGACAGCCCAGGCAGTGGACAGGGACACAAACCAGCCCCTGGAGCCCCCCTCAGAATTCATCATTAAGGTGCAGGACATCAATGACAACGCCCCCGAGTTCGTGGACGGTCCGTACCACGCCACGGTCCCAGAAATGTCTGTTGTAGGTACGTGTGTCTGAACATCCCCAGCCCCGCCGTGCCCCCAGGGGAAGCCGTGCCAGGGGGCCATTGAGTTGCTGCTGAACAATAAGATATTTATTATGTTGTTAGCATTCATTTGCATGTTTCCAAATCTCTTCTTGGCCGAAGAACAGTCTGCAGCGCGGTAGGAGAGTCCCTTAGTAGAAAGCAAATGACTAGCAGCTGTATTAATGTGCCTTTCTTTGTCCAACACCACTTTAATGGGCTAAATTTATATTTCCCTTATGACGCTGTAGTTTAGAGTGTTGTTATTGAGAAGGATTTATCAAGATTTGCTCTGGCATGACACTCTAATCCTATTGATATTTTGTTGATGTTTAATTATGTTTGTGTGTTTTCATACACTTGCAGTGAGTTGATAGGTACTTATTTGTTTTCCTCTAAGTGCCACTGTAATCAGCAAAAACATTGAAATGAAAGATTCTGTGTCTGGGAATTGATGGTTGGACTCTAGAGTGGACTTAACCAATTAGCTGTAGGATTTGCATGGATGATGGAAGGGGGAAACAGAGAAAGCTGTGGAAAAAGATGGTGAAAAGGGAAATTAACTGTGTGAAAGCAGAAAAGAGTAGAACATAATCTTCTTAATACGTTTTACTTATATTTATTCATTTGGTCGGATTAGTGTGAATCTATTTTCTCATGGATTTATACATTAGATTTTTTTTTGCATGGTTTGTCCCCCTTTCTGCGTTTGCAAATGTATGAGTATGTCCTTCCAGAGGCAGAGATGGAGGCACTCAGGTCCTGACTCCCCACCTACACACACCTATCGGCAGGAGATTTCCAGCTCTCACTGAAGCCAAAGGGAATCAAACCCCTCCAACCAAAAGACTCCATTTCTGGGCACTGTAAGAGTTCAGCACAAGCAAAGACATCCACATTTGGCTATGAAACGCAGAGGGAATTCTAATGGATTTTAGTGTTCTGTTGAGGATAATGTGCTTTTCAGCGATTTGTCTGCATCTGTCACAGCCAGGTAATTGAAGGAGTGCCAAGGCACTTGGTGAAATAAAGCTGCACCCTATCACAGAGTTCCAAACCCACCATGGTGCCTGTCTCAGTTCAAAAGAGGAGGAATGTGAGAAGGCAGCCCCATCCCCTCGCTGCCACCCAGCACAGGCAGGGACACAGAGCCCTCTGCAATTACCAGCGTGGTGTGCTGAGGAGATGGTGATACCTGAGCCTTCACTGCCTCAATCAACCCTTCTCCAGGAGATTGGCATATCTTGGGTGCAGTGAATTGCTTGTTCCGAAAGTGATAGGTGAATTTTCAAGCCTGCATGTCAGTTCTTTTGCTAAAACCTAGGCTTAATTTGTTGAGTTACTTTTAATTATACAGCAGCACAAACATAATATGGCCCTGCTTTCAGAAGATATTTTTGCCAAGCTCTAGGTGAGGAAATGACTTAATTAAATGAAATAACCTAGAGTGAAAGAAAATAAAGAAAAAAATAAGCAGGGAGTGGGAGAAGGAAGAAGGAAAATTGAGTGCTATTATTCTTCACATGAATGGAACTTATGCAGTACTCTAGGAAAAAAAGAAAATGAAGATATATGCAGACAAGAAAAGATGGTTTCTGATCACAAAACCTACTATAAGAATAATTTATATCTGTGCCTATGAGCAATATTTATAATCTGTAATAAAGACATGGCCCCCATCCAAGGAGTATTCACTGTAAAGAAGAGGAGAGAAAAAAAAAACAACCAAAAACTTTAATAGGAAACTAGTGAGGAGATCAGATGAATAAAAATCTAGTGAATTGTTTAACACGAGGTTTAAAAGATGGTAAGTGCAATGAGATCAAGAGAGTAAAAGGGAATAAAAGATGAAACATTAGCAAAATAGAGGGAAAGTGAAACAATTGAGAACAAAGAGTGAAAGAGGAGGGGAAAATACAAAGAAAGGTAATGGGAGATGAATTATAAGATAAAACTTAATCTGGGAGAACTTTGTAAATAGTGAAAGGGGCTGGCTTTGGAAGATGATATTTCACCTGTTCCCCAGGTGTGCTGGGGGAAGGAGAAGCAGCTCATTGAACTGCCTCTGAAATCACACAGTTCTACATTTTTGTGCATTCTTGGGCTGCCTGGCAGAGTTTTGTCCAAAAGCAAGTTTGTTCTAACAGCACAAATATAGGTAGAAATTTGCAATAGATCATCTGAGAGGCCTGAAGGTTATTACTGTGACTATGCAAGTTTTGCTCATTTATTGCTTATGATCCCCGCACCTTCCATATTTTATAAATTACTTTCCTAACTGTGCTTGCTTCCAAGCTCTTTCCCTAAAGGAACACAAACATACACTCCTGCTCTTCCACTGGGAAACAGAACCCAGGTCTCTGCTGGTTTACAAAACTCAGAGAATATTTCCTATTGCGTTACATGGGTGATGACTGTAAAATCTATGAGTCCAGGCAGTCAAGTCTGTGTTTTAATCTCTGATGGAACCAAGTTTCAAGTCTGGAAAGTGGAAGATGAAGTGTTACCATTCACTGATGTTGCTGTTACTGTTTCCTTCTTCTTTCCTATCTTGACCCACGGGTAGCAACATCAACAGCTGTACTAAATGATTCTCCATAAATTAATTTCCTTGCAATTTTTTTTAGTCCTCTTAAATTTACTTGACTCCTCCATGAGGTTTATAAAACAAAAATGTCTCCTTTCAGAGTTCAAGGCACTTTTATGGTTTTCCCCCAACCAAGAGTATTTTGCTTCCATTATCCACTTACTTAATTCCCCTTAAAGAGATCTCCACCCACTGCCAATTTCAGCCTTGACATTCGTACAGCACAGGCATCACTAGGCAGTGTTCTTATTCAGGATAAACCAAAGTCCTACTAAACCTTTGCTTTCCACCAAATGCTTATATCAATTCTGCTCTGAAACAGGAGAGGAACTCGTCTGCTATGTATATATATATATATATATATATATGATACTTATGCAATGAGGATGCAGTACAAGCCATTTTATTTTTGGATGTCTGAGGAAAGCGATTTATAACACAGAGATGAAGGCAATAACCTTTGATTGTTGTGCAAAGCAGAGCTGAGCTCTGACACACTGCAGGTTTTCTAACAGGTGTGTGAGCTGTGGGCTCGTGTTCCTTGCTGGGAGAGGTGTGGCAGTGACTGCCAGGGGTGTTTTTGCAGGATTGTCTAGAAAAGGAATGATACAGTGTGGGGATGTGAGGGCTGGGCTCAGACTGCCAGAGGGCAGGGATGGATGGGATATGGGGAAGGAATCCTTCCCTGGGAGGGTGGGCAGGCCCTGGCACAGGGTGCCCAGAGAAGCTGTGGCTGCCCCTGGATCCCTGGGAGTGTCCAAGGGCAGGTTGGATGGGGCTTGGAGCACCCTGGGCTGGTGGGAGGTGTCCCTGCCCATGGGAGGGGGTGGGATGAGATGATCAATAAGATCCCTTCCAACCCAAACCATTCCATGACTTTGTTTCTGACTGCAATGTGTGCGTGCGAGACGCAGGAACGTGAGATCAGCACCCAAACACGGCCACAATCTGCCCTGCTTGCTTTGTGCTCCATGTGCTGGTGCTCTCTGGAAGATCCCACTTCCCTGCTAAACCAAAGGAGTTGCATGGCTTTGCTGCCACAGCTGGAGCAGAGACACCTGGAATTGCCCCATGTTCTGTGTGGCAGGAGTGATGCTCACTCACAGCTGCCTGCACATCACACACCCCTCACACACACCCAGAGCTGCACCCCTCACTGCGCTCAGAGTTATTCTGAAATAACTTATCTCTCTCTCAGCAAAGGCAGCAGCACATTCCAGGGGAAAAAAAAAAAAAGTTTTGAGAATGAAATTGAATTTTTCCCTTATTTTGTCCTTGTGATCTTTTTTTAGGTAATTCCTACATAATCTACCGTGGTAAGCCCCGTTCCCCAACTCCGAAAATGATGAATTGGCTTGTGAAAGATAATAGTTTATATGGAGAATATGTTCTCTGCTGAAACTGGGCACTTTAATCTTTTAATTCTGATATTAATTTCCTTACGGAATTCAAGATCAAACAGTGAAATCTGTGGAATCACTTCATGGTAACAGTATTGCATTTCACAAATAGGGAATAGTTTAATTTGTCTGTAAACCTTGTTTAATTACTGTTACATGTGAAAGAACACACTGGGTTAGAAATCCAGTTAAAACCTTTGAAAAAAAACCTCAAAAAATATCTAGCTAAGCCTCTGGAAGGAAGAACCCCATGACTTTTTTTTCCCTCCCCATTTTTCTATGAGCTCTGTATCTCTGCCTGCAATGAAGACAGAATATTATGTAAATGCATGAGCAAACTTAGAAGATCCACAAGGGTAATTGGAACTAGTCCTGTAGCTTATTTAAAGAAAAAAGGCAAAAAAAAGGAGAAAGAATAGAGGAAAAAACCCAAACCATACCCACCCTCGAGTGTGTTCTGTTTCTGTATTACCTTCTCAGCCACACACAGATAGATGAATTCCCCAAAACACGCTGCAGAGGTGGTAATGGGAGCCAAAGTGGATATTGTCTCCCAACAGTTCAGTTTCAGGATCCTTTTTCCAGGGGAGGAAGGAGGAGTGAAATTTCTTGATTTCCTTCTTAGCGAAGCCAAGAGTGTTTAGACAGCGACTGTCATGTTGAAAGACAGGAGACGCAGAAGCAGAGTGACAAACGTGGTGGTGAAATAAAAAGGGACACAGATGGAAAAAGAACAAAAGAGAGAAGGGAAGAGAAGTCGCTCAGAGTTTGCCGGAGTTAAGGTAAACAGACAAACTTTAATAATCTCCACATATTAAGGATTCCCCTGACAGTCATAGAAAATCTCATCTTAAAATACATGTAGTGGAATTCAGTCTGCTCTTGGTCTAAAAGTGTGATTGCCTTTAACACTTGCAAATAATAATAATGTGAAAAAGCTTGAAATAATGATATTTTTGTCCTTAAATGCTTCCATGAAAAGTACTCACTGTGGGGGGGAAGGTCTTTACTGGAAAGGGTTTAGGCTTTTAGTTGAGTCAGAATATCAGTTTTCAGTTTTGGTACAAGCACTTCTCCTTAGGAGTGTTTTCCTTAGAATCAAGGTTTGCCCTTGATTACACAACTGCAGATAAGAAATTCTGTCATTTTGTTTTATTTTTCCAAAGCAGAGCAGAGCTCTTTAGTGTAGCCAGGTGTAGTGGGAACACAGTGCACACAGTGCAGCTTTGCTTTCCAGTTCTCCCAGAGACATTAGTTGTCTTCCAGTTACAAATCGTTCACAAAAGGGCAAAATCTGCTGCATATGTAATCTGCATGCAATGGCTGATATGAATAGGGATGAAATAACTTGACAAATTAGAAAGTCGTGATAAAAACCTGACCTGAAATGTTATCAAGATCAACCACACTGTCTTACTGGGGTTTTTTCCCTGTGTATTCATTGATTTTTAAGGCGCTGAGCATGACTGTTAAATCAATGGTAGTTTGTCACAAAATTGTGGAGTGAAGGGACTGCATTACTGGGGTCAACTACAAATTAGCCCAAAGGGTAAATGCAAAGGCAGTGCAAAAGCTAAGGGGAAAACCAGCAGATGTTGTAAAATATGGCAATAATGTACCAGCTGCTAAAAAAATGGGTATTTTCATATTGTCTTGTTCCTCTACTTGTTCATCTTGTGCATAATCACATTCCCTAACTGTGGTACTGCTGGGCATTTTACATGGGATTTATTCAGTGAGTGTGTGTGTTTAAAACCATCCCACAGAACCTTCAGGCACTGGTCAGGGTCCATTCAACCCCAGGGCTCTGTCTGCTCCCTAACCTGGCTGGCTGCTGAGCCTTGAGAAAACATATGTGCTATGTGCTGCTATATTTGTGCTTCTTCCTTTCTCACAAGGTCTGATTAAAAATAGCATTATCTTCCTATATTGCTCTTAAATGATCATTATGAGCTTGAGCACCACGGATGAAACCCATACTGGGGGTGGATGTATAAGCTGACCCTTTAGTTGTCCCCACCTCTATCATCCTGAGCTAGTTGACTGACAGCACAGAACTGCCAAAATCAGTGGGATTGCTCAAAACAATTCATACCAATGAAATACTTGAAGGTTCAGGTTTTAAAGGTACTGTCTGGTTCATAGAAGCAAGTCCTACCCTACCTGTGCAAAGCATGGAGCCATCAATGGGTATGGTTTCTCAGAAAATGCTGCTTTCCTTCCCTTCCAGTCAGGGGCACCAATTTGTCACAAATGTTCCATTTCTTGCACCCAATTCCCTTTGCACAAAGGAAAGCTGTGCAGATGACACCTAGAGAAGGTAAATCTGCTGAAATCAGACTTGGAGTCACAGTTCCTATGGAGTTCCATCTAGAGGAACACATCTTTCCATGATGCTCCTGTTTCAGGGGTGAGGACAGACAGACAGAGCTGTATGTTGATCACATGATGGCAGAGCAGTGAAAATTTTGGCAGTCTTAGCTGGAGGCTTCTCTAGTCCTCCTGTTGTTTCCCCAGATGATCCTTGTCTCATAGTCAGAAACATCTTGCAGATATTCTGCTTCTGAAATCCTTCGGGGTTGCTTCCATTTGTGCATATCAAACACATCATCAACTTTGTGTTCTGTGACTGTGTGAGTTAAGACTCTGAGACGTTCTCTTTTGCTTACAAGTTTAAATCTACTCTTAGCATGGATTTTCCACCATTTCACCCAATTTCCAATTTTGAAGTAAAAAGGTGTTTCAAACAGCAGTAGGGTTTGAAAGTGTGCCATCCCATTTTTCCAAACAGCTTGGTTTGTGGCATGAACCTCTTTGCTGGCCAGTGGGTGATGCCTTAGTGGAAAACAGGAGGATGAAAGGCAGCAGCCCAGCACACATTCCTGCCACACTGAGGCTCTGTGAAACTCCACAGAACTGGTCTGGAGCATCTTCTCACTTTTCCCAACCATGGGAAATGTAGACGAGCTCTAACCCTGAGGTAGAAACTTCTAGACCAGAAAATTAAATTCAGTGTGGTAGTATTTCCACAGAAACTTTTATTAATATGACTTCTATTACTCTGCTAGCACAAAGACTTGGGGACCAATACTCCTCAAACTCTTATTTCAGGTGGTCTGTGTTAGATATCTGTCTCTCTTTGAGGGACACACTTGATATTTGGCAAAATAAGATTCAGATGCAATTCAGAATTTATTTTTCCTTTGGTGCTGGTCACTCCCCACCCTGCCCTGAACTGATCCCTGTCTTTGTTTAGTTGCTGAACCTGCAGCACTGCATGTTTCTTGCTGAAAACACAGCCCAGCAGTTGCCTGTGGAGCTGCTGTCAACACAGTTTCCTCGGGAATCCAGTGCTGGAGAGCAGCAGATTCCACTGTGCCCCTTCCCTGTTTGCACACTGGGCTCTGCTGCCACATGTTGGCTCTGCTGTGGCCCGAGGGCACAATATCTCAGAGTCACTTTTGGCACCCTGGGTTGCAGTTGGTGGCATTACCGGCTTCATTCCCCCAAAAAGCCAGCAGAGCATCCAAGCCGTGAGATGACACCGACCGCTTTCTGTTCTCACCACAGTCAGTTGTAAATGAAAGGGTTTCTGCAGTAAACAGCCAGGGCTGCTTTATTATTTATTTATATATTTTTTACAATACACCTGAGCATAACCTGCAGCTTCCATCGAAATCAACAAGACTTATGGCAGCTTTTTTTTTCTCCTGCTTGGTAATATAGTGTACAGTGATCATCCAATTTTACTGCCTCTGCCTGGGGACCTCGCAGGGTGAATGCTGATGAAATAGTCAATTGATTAGAGGCAAGCAGTCTTTCAAAAAGTCCTGAAAAGAAGACCAGCTATTTCCCACTTCTCTCACAAATATCAATTAATATTCTATAGCAAGGGTGATATATAAAGGGGGGATGAAAAAAACCAGCATGAAAGGAAAACATCATTCTTTAAGCCAAACATAAAATATATTTTACCCTTCTACTGTTGCCTGTGATGTTCCAGGCCGTGTACTAATCCTAACAAACAGCCACCCTGGGGAATTTATAAAGGAGTACCTGCAGGCTCTCTAATGGTACCATCTCATAAGTTGTAGCAAGAAAGAACTGCCAGCCTCAAAATGGAAAAGGCAGTGTCCTTTCTTGTTAGATCCACACGAGGTAAATCTAAGGAACATCAGCAAAGATAACTGCCAGAGAGAGTCTGTGTCCCTAAATCTGAATACATATTCCTCACATGAAATAATTTTGTTTCCTCGCTAAGGAGGTGTCCTCACAGTTCCAAACCAATTAGTTTATGCACAAAAAATGGTGAAACATGCAGCTGCTTAGATTCCAGAGAGCCATGCTTTCCTCACTGTACAGCTGTGAGACACTGAGCCCGTTGCTGTCTCTGCTGGTAGAGCAGGCACCTCTCATACAAGATGTTCTTCCCGATCCCCTCATGTGTTAAAAAGTCCTTCAAATGACGTATGAGCCATCTATAAAAATGTTGTTGTGTTGCTTGTGGGAGGTTATTCAGTTTTTTGGAGGGTGTGCTGTATGGTATTTACATTCTTCAAAGATTTCATTAACTTTCTGAAATATCTATTCCAAAAATTGCATTGAGAAATATTTGCAAGAAATGATTTGGATACCTCTTCTGTTTATGGAGATAAAGCTCACTAAGTATATCAAAGGTATGAAAAGATGATTTTCCTGGTGAAACCACGAAACAGTTTCTTGCATTTTCCTGCATGGAACTTTATAATTTATTGTAGATCAAGTTGCTCCTGTTGCATTCTTTCAGATGCCTTCATTAAACCATATTTTTCAGGTGTTAAAATGTTTGGTTTAGATTATCAATTTTTTAGGGCAGCATCTTCTATTTCCTGTAGGTCTGTAGAGTACTGGGTTCTCAAATCTCCTTTTCTCAGCATTTTAGTGACTTTACATGCAACTACTTATATAAGTATATATAAGTGTATAAACTGGCAATATAAGTATATAAACTGGCAAACCAAGCAAGTAATACTTTTTCTCTCTAATGTTTTATGTTAGTTTGAAAACACTGAATATGAGCTGTATCAGTTGCAATTCTTACAGAAGGTGCATACAGGTGTCCAGGTGATTACATAAGTGCACACAGGTGTTTATTTATATATATATATATATATATATACAGGCATACAAGAGGAATCAGCCTCGGGCTGTGCCAGGGCAGGGGCAGGTTGGACATCAGGGGGAATTTGTGCCTGCAAAGGGTGGTCAGGCCTTGGCAGGGGCTGCCCAGGGAGGGTTGGAGTGCCCAGCCCTGGAGGTGCCCAAGGCAGGACTGGCTGTGGCACTCAGTGCCAATGTGGGCATCGGGCACAGGGTGGACTTGGAGATCTCAGAGGTCTTTTCCAACATTAATGACTCTGTGATTCTATGATCTACATATATGGAAACTAATGCAAACAAACCCAAAAGTCTTGCAGGGTTTCTGTTTGCCCTACATGGTGGTGTGCCAGCTTTCCACGCCTGAAGTTCCTGGAGTGCTGGTGGTAGAGACTGGAGCGCCTGTTTTGAGCACATACCTATAAGAGGAGTCATATTATTGTAATTTAGGCATTTCCATAAATTGTCTAGTTTAATTTGGATTCCTCTCTGGTCGTCCAAGAGGACTTTGTCTTCCTCCCTTAGGTAGAGCAGGAAGCTACTGCAGCAAGGTGTCTTATTGAGCCAGTTGAGCCTAAAACTGAGTTGTATGAATAACCCTCTTTTCCCTCTTCCTTACCTTAATCATCATAAACAAGATCATGACAGCATCACAGTATTTCACTACTTAGAGTCAAATAAATTACAGCTGGGAAAGACAAATTACCCTATTAGTTAATCTTGCTGTCTTTCTAGGGTTTTCCCTTAGAACACATTATCCAGCATCCTGTGCAGGAGAGCGAACTCTTCAGTGAGGAGGATGCTGTTATTTCCCTTGGGGAGCTATTCCTCCTTGTACAATTTCTCATTGCAAGGAAGCTTTTGTTGTTGTTTTTCTCTTCTCAGAAGATTTCATTAAGTCTTGTATCTGTGTATTTGTGTGGTTCTCATCACCAGCATATCAGTGTTACATCTGTAACATACACAAATGTTTTTTCTCCCTCTAGAATTGACTGTATATTGGATTCTACCATAGAAACAGGAGAATGCATTCTGCCTTTCCTGTCTCCCAGCATGTCAAGCTTGTCTTGCCCGTTTTTCCCTTACTGGACTATTCTGGTCCATATCTCTGCCTATTTCCTTGCTTGGGGTGTCCTCTTCTGCTTCCAGTCATTTTTCATCACTGAAAGGAGTGCACTGGACACTTAAAGAGCAAATATTTTTCTATTTTTGACTTTCCTTTAAGTGTGGGAAGACCTGAAAAACTCACCCAAGGCCTCTGTCATGTGTTCTCAAAGCAGACCTTCAGGCCCTGCCGTGGTGCTGATGCCCTGGGTGATCCCTGGGCTGGCAGCATTCCTTCCCAAGCTGATTGACATCTCCTCACATGGAATCACAGAATTAGGGAATATCCTGAGTTGGAAAGGACCCACGAGGCTCAGCCAGTCCCCCTGGCACAAAGAGACCTTCTTGTCTCTCTCCAGTTGTCTGTCTCTCCCTTTCCTGGGAGAGAACTTTCCTGCACTCTGAGGTCTGATCCACCTATTGGGTTCTGAAAACTGCTGCAGTAAAGTAGCTATGAATAATAATAAAAATACATTCAAGTACAGTGTAGAAGGTAGGGGTGAAATAACTTATGATCTGCAGAGGAACCTAAAACACTCAAGCAACATTCCTACAATATATGTGTGTATATTTGCACAAAGACCGAGCTGTGCAATGGTATTTTGTGTGTAATTTGCATATGTTAACAAGTTCTAAAGCGCATTACCCAGATTCCTATTTCATATACATTTTCCTTATTTCATTAGTGAAACCTCTAATTCATAAATTTCGTGTTTGGAAATGGTCTCATATAAAATAATAGAGGGTGATAATGCTTAAAACTATGTTTTGCATTAAAAAAAAACACCCACAGCAACAATGGAAAACAAATAAGTTTCTTCAGCTTTGAGGCAGTAATAATTTACATGTCAAGAAGTTAGGCAGGTTTTTATGAGATTATTGCAGTTTTATTCAATAAAAAATTGTTACCATGACAACTACTGTCATGCTACCTGTGAGATTATAGCAAAGAAGGCCAGGGAAGAAAAGGCTTCATTTTGGAAAGAAGGTGTCTGTGACCTGCTGGATGCAAACAATGCCTTGTTGTAACCAGCCCAGCCCCAAAGCCAGCCAGGGCATTGGAGCCCAGGGATCCTCTTAGGAAAACAAAAGAGTTGGTAAATAATGGCAGGGCTTTGTCATGCAAATCCTCTCTTCATGCCCTGTCAGGTCGGTAATCATATCTCCTGGAGGAAATGGGAGATCTCAGCCTGTCGAGATTTGGGGAGGTTGGGAGGGAAAGAGTGACTGAGACCAAAAATGGGCATCAGAAAAGCCAAAACCCGCCCCGAAGTCCCTGGGAAGATGAGGAAACATGGTCCCACTAGGTTGCATCATGGGCACGTTATTTATTTTTCCCAGCCATTACAATCTTTCAACAAAATGGTTCTTCATTGAATATGGATTCATGTAAATTCCTGGCACCGACTATGCATCACCTCCTCTCGAACGCTCCAGTTTGATTTGGGGGGATTTTGTTTTTCCCCAGGACGCACATTTCACTGCCACACCAAAAAAATTCGCTTTCCTGCTCCCTGTGGCAGTGTATGCATTTTTCTTTGTGACTAATGTGCAGAATGGGTTCCCTGACTTGCACATAAAAACACAGCCAAAACAACAGGAAAGCACTAGCTGAGCACACACATCTTATTTTTTTTATGATGCTTTTTAATCTTAGTTTGCCAGCAAACACAGGCTTTCCTACCTAGCCAGATCAAAATAGTCTCAGTGTTAATTGTGTCTCTGATTGCTGGCCTGGTGCACAGGGAAACTGTGACACTCTCAGAGTGAAACAATCAGCAATGGTTAATGGCTAAAGCACGGCACAAGTGTCATTAATTAGCATCTGTTGAATCTCTTTGCAGTTCCATATTTATGGCGATTAAATCCATATTTAAGGGCCATTAGCGTTGCCAAAGTGCACCTCAGGAAAAAATGCAGAAAGTTTCTTACCTAAACATCTTAAAATTTGCCTCATCTATCGAAAGAAATGGTTTTGGTTTCCATAAGGCAACGTTAGGTACATAAAGAAAAAAAGAAACCGTGACTATGTTGCTGGGCCAGATTATATAAAACTGCAATATTATTGTAATTAGGACAACAGTGCCTTGGACTATAATAGTGGCTTTCTTGTAAAAATGGCACCATTTCAAATTTATAGGCTCTGGCTAAATGGGTTTGTTGTGGCATTGACAAAGAAACAAACACAAGCCAAATGCAGTCAAAATTAAACACAAACGGAATCCTTCTCTGGTTGTTTGCTGGGCAGAACGCTGCTTTTCCAAGAGCATTTACTTAAGAAATGCTCTTCCCTGCGTTCTTACAGCTTTTTCAATGCAAAATTTTTGTCTTTAAAACTTTAAGCGCATTAGGCATGTAAAAAATATTTATGTACATGCAGTTGATAACTGTAGTGGAGTAAAATCCTGCTTAAATATTGATAATCCAAGGCTTGGAGAGTTCTGCTGCGGAGATTGTCGTGGTGGCTGCGAGTCCCTTTTCTTCCTGCGTTACTTTTCACCCTCGGGAGTCGCTCAGTTCTCCAGATCTTTCGGTGCAAAGGTTTTGTCACCTGTGGGAGTGGGATCAGGTGCTGCCTCTGAACCCTCCGTGCAACCAGAGCAGCATCACCTGCACCTGCAGAGGGGGCACAGGTTGCTCCTAAATATACTTCTTACTGACAGCCTGAACATAATAATATGGCATATTTCACACCTGCAAAAGATTTGATCCAAGGCATAAAGAAAAAAAAATTCAAATTAAAGGTGATAAAATTTAAGCTATGCCAAAGCTTAACTAATTTCAGTAGTGGAAGCAATTTCTTTAATTTCTGATTCATGATCGCTTGCATCGTTCATAAACAATTTTCATCAGGAAGATTGTTGGGAGCAAATTACTGACTTTGACAGACCTTCTGAGAAGTGTGTGATGGTTGGAAATGAAGTGCTGAGTGGCAGAGACTGGGTGGGGAAGAAATTGCTTTCTAGGGGATGGGAAAGTATTTTCGTTTTCCGTTCCCTTTAGTACTTTTATGAGGTGAGATTGTTACATTTCAAGTGACCTGTAAGGGAAAGGAAAAGAAGGATACGCCACTCCCCCCACCCTCTGTGTGTATAAACTACTGACATACATATGACACATGCATTTTTAATATATGTATAAACTTCAGTTGAACTTGGGCCTCAATAAGTGATTAAATTATTTTATATCACAAGAAAAAAACCTTGATGGCTGAGCATCAGGATTGGAAGTAGTGTTAGACACTGATTGCCTCTTTTTATTAGGGAGTATTCAACTTTAATATCTAAAACTTTAGTATCTAATGAACACTTGGCATAAAGAATGCGCTTATCAAAGAATCAGCAGAACCATTTAAGTTTGGGAATCTTGAAATAAATATCTATAAAAAGTCTTCAGAAATTCTCAAGTGAAATAAGATAAGAATAGACATTATATACCAAATCTTTCTAAACAAGCAATGTAATTATTTCTGAAGGCCTTTGAAATGAGAGCCAGCTAAGCAAATCAAACACAATCTCCAAGAAGTCAACAGTCTTACTTTTTTATTTTCCTTTGTGTATAAAGTATATAATGGAAACAAAATGAAACAGCCTAGATAAGATACTCTTAAAAAAATTTTCCCAGTTCTGTGATGAGCCTTATGTTATTCCAGCCTTGCCCCACACTCAGCTTCCTGCAAACTTCCTTGCCATCCTTTCCTGCTCTGTCTGTTTTCTGTAGCCCATGCCATAGCCCCTGAGTGTGCCCCATGGTTGCTTCCCTCTTATTGCTTATATTTTCCTGCAGGTGAAGGAGGTCCTTCAGGAAATCACCTCTAGGCAGAGGATGCTCTACTTGCCCCCAGGGCTGGGGACCATTTTTGAGGCTCCTTTATCATTTCCGCTCAGAGCTACCAGGCACTGTGTGTTAGTGTCTGAATGTACAGCAACAACTGTAATGGGTCAGGCAACAAATTTCTGGCATTATTTCCCTACAAACAAACCATCATGTTGAGGATAAAGTCCATTTCTTATGCCTGGTGGCAGGTTAAAGACTATTATTTTAAAAGTTAGGTATAAAATCACCTTTCAACATCAAATTAAGCTTCAAAACATGAACAGTTTGCATGTTTGCAAGAACAGGTTCAGCAAGCATCTCTCCAAGATAGATGTAGCCTAATACTCCTTTTCCAAGGGGGTACATCAGCTCCCATGGACCCTGCCAGGTGGAGCTTGCACAGCACCCTGCTCTGCCTCCCTCTGCTGATAACCCCCCTTTAAGAATTGACACCAAAAATAAATAACCACTGCAAGCCATAGGCATTTTATTATCTAGTAGGATGTATTTATTTCTTCAACCCACATTCCCTTCCCTGGGAATTATCCCCTTATTTCCATGCAGCAGAACTTGCCCTCCCTGAGTGAGGTGTTACCCATCCTCCCAAACCCTGCCAGCCCTGCTTCTTCCCCTCGTGGCTGAAGTGGCCAGGTGGGAAAGTGGCAGCTCCTGGGGCGTATGCAAATGATATGTAAAGATGCAAACATTCCTCTAAATAATTTGTGTGTCCTGTAGCCCACAGAAGTGCCCGGGGCCGTATCAGCACTGTGCCCACAGGGAATGAGGGAAGCAGAGAGCAGGGCAGGGATGTGCCAGAGGGATCTCCCTCCCCTTTGCTTCAGTGCTCCTGTCCTCAGGTGACCTGGCTGGACTCAGCAGCACACAAAGCGGGAGCAGGAACAGCAGGCTATTTTTATTGGCACCTCCAGAAGGAGGCACGTTTGGGTGGGTGCTATAATTCTTCTCCTTTCTGAGCACAAGAAGAGTAATTCAGCCCTGACCCTGCTCTCGCTGTCCCTCCTGCTATAGATATTGTCTTTGGTGTAAGCCTAATTAACACCATCATACTTTTATGTCAGAAAAAAAAAAAAAAAGTCTCTGCAACAACCTCCGTGCAACCAGCTGAATTTCATTCCATTTTGCTTCTTACAGAAGTGGCAAGTGCTACGATGCCTGAGGAATAAAAAGGGCAATTTCCTTTAATTTTTTTTCGCTATTTATTTTTGTCAGAGTATGGAATTTGTAACTCTGGCTAGACAATGGCCCCCTGAGTGGCAGAGACTCATTTCAGAGACAATAGTTGTTGTCCTAACTCTGTCACTGTGGCCACATCAAATCATTAGCATGGCTGCAAGCCAAGAGGAGAAAAAAGAATCCTTTTTATTATTGTTTTTCAGTGTGGTCTCTGTAACTTGGCAAGGTTCTTTCAAATGTGAAATTGCGTCTTAAATGCAACGTATTATATTTATTATTAACCTTGTATTTCATATCCCTTTGATATGATTCTTTTGCAAATGCTTGAAGTCTACACAGATCCATCAGGTAGCTTTAAATGCATTCTACAAAGAAACCTTAAATAATACAGATACTAAAAGGGTTTTTGTTTTACCCAGAAACTCAGGCTGCTGGCGTATATCAGCTTGAAGCAAAATGTTTTGTTTCTGTTCCACAAGTAATGTTTTAACTTGTTACTGACGGGGGTTTTTTTTTCCCTTCTTTTATTATGCAGCTCACAAGGAAATGAATTTTTGTTTCAAATTGGTTTTTGAACAGGATATGCAAATTTCTAGTGAGTGTATTAACTGTGTGCATTTTTTCTACACAGGCACCTTTGTTACTAAAGTAACAGCTACAGATGCAGATGACCCAGTGTATGGAAATAGTGCCAAGCTGGTTTACAGCATCCTGGAAGGACAGCCTTACTTTTCTATTGAGCCTCACACAGGTAGGTGACACCCAACATAAACCCCTGGGGTATGAAATGGCCTGAATTGCACCAGGGAAGGCTTAGCTTGGGCATTAGGAAAAATATCTTCATGGCAAGGGCTGTCCAGCCCTGGCACAGCTGCCCAGGGTGGTGGGAGAGTCACCATCCCTGGGGGGGTGTAAAGCTGTGTGCATGTGGCACTGGGGGACATGGTTTAATTGGCAGTGCTGGGGGAATGGATGGTTGGACTCAATGACCTCTTGCAATGGAAACAATTCCATGATTGTGTTTATACAGGTGACCATCCCGTGCCCCTTCTGTATCTCCTACAGTGAGATACAGGGGGTCTCTCAGCATTACCCAGGCTCTGACCTGTGTTCCCTCACAGTCTGATGGTGTGGACAGAGAAGGAAAAAATATGTATTAATGACAAACGATGATAAAATTGCAGAAGCTGCCAAAGCAAAACTGGAGGCAGAGAAAGAGCTGTGTGACTTATAACTGATCAGGGATTTTAAGGCTCAGCCCAAGGAATTGGATGAGCATAATGTAATTTTCAATATCAGACTATAGTTTTTCCACTTAAAGAAAGTACAGTTTAGCTTGGGAATTTTAGTGAATATGTTTGGTGTTTCATTAAAGTTATTTTTCTTTCTTGCTTGGATGGATCAATTTGGGGAGAGAAAGAATGTGATGCTGAGTGTTGAAGTTTTATTAGCAAGAATTTAGGATGACTTTATTTCTCTGTGGTTTTACAGTTTTCAAAGGATCTCAAAGAAGTGCCAATAAATCCATTCCCTCTTGTTTTCTGGACATATGTTGCACTTACAGTAAATTCATTTACTTATGTCTAAAAGGTGTTTTTTAAAGTGATTTGATATTATTTCTAATATTCTTTCACTTGTTACTAGAAGCTGCTTTTAATCACTGTGAGTCAAGCTGCTGTGATGTCCTAAGGAGAAGAAATCTAAAGCTCATTTTAAAACACACAAAAAGACTCCTGAATTTATACAACAGGAACAAAATTCCTGTCCTCATGCAGATTGACTAAATTATAAATTAAATGCTAGGAGAGATTATTAAAGGGTGTTTTTAGTAGATCAAGTGTACTAAGTTTTCTCCCCAACATTAAACACAGTACCCTTCTGCTCTTTAAAATCAATAATCATTAAATCTTTCTGGTGAAATTGCATGGAAAAAGTTATTTCCCGTTCCTAGAAATGCCTGAGCTGTAGGGGCTTCATGTAAATAGTGTACATCAATAATATTAATAGATTAATGGATTAATCCTTGAAAGGGTTTTCTTCTGGTTGAAGGACAGCTATCCTAAATGAGAAAGTGATCTCCAGGATGTGGTTTAGTCTTTTATTTTTATGTTGCATGTAAAATAGAGTTTTACAGAGAATACCTCTAGCACAGTGCAATGGAAAAAGAGCAGCTTGTTCCAAAATTGAGTGTGTTCATAGAGATTGTTGCTGGTGAAGCCCCTGAGTTCCTGCAGGCTGATTTGTCACAAGGCATGTGGAAATACAGCCCTGTACAGATCTCTGACCACCAAATCTCAGAGTATACTGCTTGGTGTCCTCAATATTGCCAATTATTGCATGCAGGGATGACTTGCATTAACTAATTAGGGGGGAATTGGCTGTAGGATTTGACTCAGTTTCTATTAGGGAAAGTTACTGCCTTAGCACAGGAACACCTCAGCCTTCCTAAAGGGGCTGAGAAATGTATTCTCCACCTACACAGAAGATTTTTCACAGAAAAACAGACTGAAAGAAATATTCCAAATGTTAAAAATTGTTTGATTTTACTCAAGTTTCTTATTTGTATTGCCTTGAAACCTGATGCTTAATCCAAAGAAGTGAGTATTCCACACCTAGGAAAATGATTTCCATTATCATGAAAGCCAGACAGAACTCCAAGGCTCCTTGGTGAACCTGAAAATCATGATTTTTCTCCTGTTTCACTAGCATTAATTCCCCCTTCCTGCCTTCATTTCCACTTACAAATATTCCTCGGCGTAGCAGTTCAGTTACCATGAAAATGACATGGTATTTTCTGAGGGGGATTTATTCCTAAAGAATTCAGCTGTGGCCGCAGTCCCTGAGCGAGTGGCTTCACGTCAGGGGCTGCTTGTGAATCAATAAATGGGCTGAGAGTCCTCATTCTTCTCGATTAGAGGAGAACATCAATTATGTTCTGCCCTAAACCATTCCAGCTGGGGTGAGTTTGTGTCCTGGGGCTGTCCTGGGTTCCTTCACCATCTCTGTGGACTGGGCTCCATCCCCAGTGGGACCAGCACCCTCCAACAGCACACCTTTGTTTGTTTAGGATCTATAAACAACAAATGGACATGAAATTCTAGTCATTAAGCAAATCAGACCCAAGCAGTTATGTAAAAACTGCAGCCATGTATCACACAGGGTGAAAGATTATTCTAAAACAAATCCAAAGCAAATAAAGCGTCTGTCAATGTTTCATTGTTTATATTTATCCAACCTTAGCAATGTGAACTATCCCAACTCTTGGTAACTAAGGCAGGAAAACACATTCTCTTGCACAAGGACTCAGGACACTCAGGGACAGTTTCCATGGGGGAAGATGTTTGGATACTATTGTGACAGTGCAAAATTAAAACAAAACAGATGTAGTAGTGTTTTACCTGACACAAATCCAAAAGGTCATCCTCCAAGCCTGGTGGGTATTTTAGGGGTTGTGTGGGGTATTTTTGGGGTAGGAGGGGACATGGGGGGGTGTGTATAGCTGAGTTTTCTCTGTGGTTACATCCCATAGCCCCTGCTAAGTTGAAACCTTTTCAATTAATTTGAGAAAGAATTGTTCCTGAGCACAGATATTATGTCTTTCCCAAAATGGAATCACTATTTTAAGAAATGGACTATGTGAAAGTCATCTACTTCAGAGAGTAAATATTTTCTGTCATTCATGGGAGAGCATCAAATGTTATCAAAAGTAGAGCTATTTAGAGCTGATTTACTGACTCTTTATAAATGACTGGCCTCTTTTTATCTTTGTTTATTAGAAACTAAGAGTAAATTTAGATGTGTGCAGCTACCAGCACCAGGGCAGCCACAGATAGGCTGTACTGTCTCTGAATTTTTTAATTTCCTGGCTCAGAGTAAGGATTGTCTGACCTTGCTCTCTGTTTGAATGGCACGTGGAGAGCTAACCATGAGGAATCATCCCAGCCATGCCTCTGACTCCTCTGCCTTGTGTGCTACCTGACCCAAAAGGGGGAGCAGAGGTGGAGGATATGGCTCCATGCCTGGGGTGAAAAGGATTCCCACCCTGAGGGTAAACGGGAGGAAAGCAGCTGCTTCCCCTTCTGCTCCTTGGTTCCTCCTACCCTGACAGTCCTTACCTGAATCCTGCTCTGGGGTGAAACTCTGACATTACTGCCAACCTCCTCTCTGAAACAATTCTATAATGCTGGGCACACAGAAATAAGTACTGGTAAGTGACCTGTAAAACAATAATTTTCCATTACCTGAGATGAAAAATGCATACAGTGCTGCAGTTCTAGTTCTCAAGTTCTTCTCTGTGAGTTATAGACACATGAAAGGAGGTAATTCAGAAGTTATTTTTCACTCAGTGTGCTGAATATGGCTTAGGGTAAATGCTTTTTTGATGGCTTGTTCAGAATACTTTTCGCTTTTCATAGGTGAAATTTAATATGACCACTGGTTTGTTGGGGAGAGGGTAGGAATAAATAATACATGACAATAATACAGATTTAGATTTTTCTGTGAGAGACGAAACCTACAGTGTGATGACATCAGAATAGCAACAAAACTCACAGTGCACTGGAATATATTCCTTATTGTTATTGCTACTTCTTACTAACTGATGTCAGGCTTCCTGCACAGTGTGTTTTATTTATAAAGGTAGATGAGTTGTGTGGATTCTCTCCATCCAAATTATGACAATCCAAATGCTGGGAAAGGGGGTTCCTTAAGGCTGCTAAAAGTAGCTGGAGTACACTTCTCACTTTTAAGCTTTTTCAAGGATATTAAATCCTGACTGTCAGCTTTAAAATAAGATTATCATAATGGAACATAATATGAAGTGACACTGTGTTCTACAATATAGGGATGGCAGAGGAAATACATTTTCGGCTGTGTCTGACTTATTTACATTTCATATGAACTTCAAATACTGTCACTCCTACACACACCTGGAATAAAGTTATGTGAACAAGGCAAATTACACCCAACGCCCTCCTGCTCTGGGAAACATATGGGATTAGGGAAGCACAAACCTGGGAAAGAACAGATTTCAAACACTGCCATCTTCCCTGGGGCCATTTGGTCCAAAGCCAGGGCTCAGGTTAGTACAGCTGAGATGAACAGAAGGGGCAGGAGACCTAGAAAGCTGAAGACTCTCCTAACAGAATGTGGATATTTCTTTGGAGAGTGAATAATCAACTTTTTTTCCTATACCAAGTTTAACTTGCAGTTGAAGGTGCACATGCTTTAACCAACAGGGCTTTTAATGATTTAGTGTGGGGCCCTCTCTGGTCAACAGTGTTGAACCCTGTGGTTCTGAAATCAGAACACAAATGAACAGGCTTAGGAGGAAGGAAAACTGCATTCAGCAGGAGCCAGGTTTGAATCTCTGATTTTAATTTTCCACCACCTAGACCTTGAAGTACAGTCCAGCAGAATAAAAACAAGTAAGGAAACAAGAGGAGAAACAACAGCAACTTTTCAGTCGCAGTCATTTTGGTGATGTAAAAGGCTATTTCTTCTACCTGGTTGTTAATGGCCAGTTCATTGACAATGGTACATACTGGTGGCAGCACAAGGAGCCCTCAGGATATTGTGGGTAGGACTGATAAGAGCAGTCATCATAAAAAGAGACTGCTGAGGTACCGAGGAAAGTTCAAAGCACTGTAGCTAAGGTCAGGAGCATATTACTTATAATGAAAGATTGATTGAACTTAATTTGTATAAACTGGATGAGAGGTGATTAAAGAAGGATATGAAATCACTGCACAAATATTTGAGAGGGGTTAATAAAAGAGAGACACGGGAACTGTGTCTGTAATTACTCGTGAGAAAATGGCAAGGTAGCATTTCAAACTGGGGGGAGAAGGGAACACAGTCCTGGTGCAGGAAGGAATCTGCAGCTGTAAGGGGAGAGTAATGAGCTGCTGGGAACAGAACTCTCTGGTGTTCAACAGAGCCTTTCTAAACAGTAAAGCTCCTAAATACTTTAGATTTAAACCCTCATGGGATTAGTGTAGGGAGGGAACTTGTTCACCATGAGTCAGAGTCTGGATCGAAGTGCTGCCTTCTGGCTCCCTTTATTGACTGGTGCTGCTGCCATATCCTCACCAGCAGCACAGACTGAAAGTTCAGGAAATTCCAACTGCAGAAATGAAAAGAGGCAGGAACTGGGATAGGTGGGTGTTCTGGCTTAGCAAGAGAGGTGTAGGAACTCCTTTTTATGGACTCACAGAGTGATAGAATGGTTGGATTGAAAGGGACCTTAAAGATGATGTCATTCCAAGGGCAGGGGCACCTGTCACTAGAAGGCAGGTGTTTGCAGCATCATAGAGAAGGCTGCTCCACACAGCCCAGCCAGCAGCATTCCCGAGGCAGCAGAAAGGTTCCAGCACCTTCCAGGATTTCTGGAGTTCATCACTGGTCCCTGCTGTTCAGCACCTTCAGCTCTGGCCTGACAGCACCTGATGTGCTTGGGCACCAGGCTGGAAGGAGAGCCTGTTTTCAAAGCAGTGGGATCCCTTTCTTGTCTTTGTGTACTGAGCAGACTGGGCAACCCGAGGAGTTGCATTAAGGTGTTTGTACAGAGAGTCTTTGGTGGCTCTGCGAGTTGTCTTGGTGACAGCCCATTAGGAGAGCAGGATGGACACGGAGCACAGACCTGAGGGTCAGTCCTACCAATCCTGCTTTGAGTTAGAAGCATAAAGGGCAATTATTACGGGTAAGGCACTTAGGATTGGGCCCTTCAGCAGCAGCAAAAGCTGTCTTTTCTGATTAATAAAGGAAGTATAAAATCACTGCAGGGATGCTTGAAAACAGTTCTGATGGTCTGGAGCTGGTAAAGCTGAGTGGCTTCAGATCGAGGCAGATTGGCATTTGGGGAAAAAGTGATATCTGCTTCTCGAGTTTATCAAATAATAGTAGTAACCAAAAAGCTGATACCACACAAACTTCTTGCATTTCAGAGCAAAACCTCCATCCTTTTAGACAGCTAGTGAGGTAGTTTGAACTTGACTGTTCCTCATGCTGAGTTAGGAAAACAGGTAACATGTCTAAATAATGTTGTGCTTCGAGAGCCTGAATTAGAGAGAGGAATTTGAACTACCCAGCTGGAGCTGGAAAGCACCTGAAAAAGAATCCAAGGCTACTTTCTGTAAAGTGTCTAGTGTAATCATAGCTATTAGAGGATCATTACAAATAAAATCCTAAGGAAACAAGGTCATAAATGCAGTGCAAAATATCTGTTTACTGCATTCATTCTCAGTTGTTGAGAGGGTGATACTTTCACCGTGCCAGTGAGACAGTCCCAGGGAAAAGGGGATGGCTGGTAAGTAGAGATTATAGCTTTTTACCCATTCTGTAAAACTCAGCCACATTTCAGCTGAATTGAAAAATTTAATATTATAATAGGTGTTACCCAGTCTTATCCTATATTATATACTTCTAGCAGAGTGCACACACTGAAAGGCAGGTTGTGTTATTTCACGTGCAATGGCAAATCTGCAAGGTCTGCTTGAAAATGGAAACAAGATCAGAAAACACAAAACTGATAGTAATATGGGCTGAAAAAGAAAATACAATAGATGCCAGGTCACACAAGAACCAAGAATTAATAGAGCTATATTCAAACAATCTCACAGTTTAACAAAAACTGCCGTCTCCCTCACACAATTTTTAGAAATAAGCATTAGAATGAAATACGTACACTATTAGCTTCTCTATTAAAAATGGAAAAGTGGCACAGAATCACCCCACAGAAAATAGTACAATATAGTATTTAATTCTCCACCTAGTCTTTATTTTTACTGTCTAATGTCTTTGATTTGAAATATGGTGGTATGTGGATGTAGTTCAGACAACTCCTGTAATTGATAACTTTTACAGAAAGTTAGACAACTTTGCTAGAGATGGCAGATATTTTTCTTGCCTTGCTACAATAAAAATCCTAAGACATTAGAACTAAACAAGAAATTAGAGCATTTGATAATTCTTAGCAAAGAGATTATGATGAGCACAATTAGAATTAAAAACAGTGGATCAGAAATCCCATATCACATCACCAGAGTACTAAATTTTTAAAATTTTTAAATAAAATTAGCTGTAATCTATTCTTCTTTTAGAAATTATGCTTCAGGTTTTCACAGATCTCCAAGTGACCCTTTTTTAACCCTTTGTTAACCATCACTGAGGTCAGTGTGCTCCGTGGGAATACAAGGGATGCTTCTCACGGCTCTCTGAAGAAATTGCAGGATTGATTTTTCTGGAGTTTGGGTCCTAAATGACTGTTGCATTTAATAAGAATCTCCAGTAAGATTTTAGCATGGAAGGAAGATCAAAGCAATTACTTAGCTCTTCCCAAATGAAGTAGGGAAAGTTCCAAAGTGTGTGAGTTGAAATAGCAGGAAGTCTTCAACAGAACGTGCCAGATGAATGAGATGCTTAAGAAAGGCTTTCCAGGGCCAGATTCCAATTCTGCATAGTGCTTGCTTGGTTTTGTTCCATGCTCTCAATTATTATTACCTATAATTGTGTGGCATTACCATAAAGACATCCTTAAAAAGCGGAGAGAAAAGGGAAAGCCAGGTTCTTTTTTCTTTTGCTGCTTTTGCTTCTCCTCTTTCTCTTCATGAGCTACAGCCTCTGGCACGTTGCTTCTTTTCCCCTGGTCTTTTTCTGTGTGAGACAGTGTATATTCTTCCAAACAGGTTTTTGAAAGTAGTCCACAGGGGTGCATTTTAACTGATTCAAGTTGTGAGGCAGATTGTGCAAATTGCTCCGTGCAGTTAGGGCCACTGCAAAAGTAAATCCCCTTCTGCAGCTGTTTTATTTGCTATTGAGCAGTGTGACACCAAGAGCTGGTTAGGAAAAAGCAACTCAGCCAAAAAAACCCAAAAAACAAACCAACAAAAACAACCCCCAAAAAAGGTACTTCCAGTATTGAGGGGGTTCATTCTTGGAAGGACTAGATTGCTGCTTGACTTCTTTACCTTCTGTTTGGTGGCTGTGCTACATGTGCATTCAGTGTTTCATAGGGCAAGGTTTGTGTGGCATTTTAGGGTACACAGAGACAAAGCCTGAGCTTAGACATTATGGAGGGAAGGAACCTCCAGTGAAAATTGAGTGCTCTTGCCCCCCAAAAGGAGCAGGTTTATCCCTCCCCACTTGTGGCAGAACATTGACTGATGGATTCTTAACGATTGATGGGAATGGGAATACTACAGAATCTCCAGGCAGCCCCTTCTGTCAGGACTTGCCTTCTCCTTTAGGAAATGTTCCCCTAATGTTTAACTGAAATCTCTCTTGGTGCAGTTGAAAGCCCTTTTGTGGTGTATATTTTAGGCTCATCGTTTCTTCTCTTGTCCCCAGTGGAAAAGGAGAGCAGTTCCCAGTCTTTCTTACATATTTGGCTGTAAAGTCTTTCCTCCTTTCCCTGACTGTATTTATCAATGCTTTTCAAACCTGGCCCCACCAGTGCAGCTGCAGCCTCACCTGTATGAGTGACCTGGAGGGATTATCCCACAGCTCTTCCACAGAACACACTCACTGATACACCAGGAAATGTTGGAGCATTTTTATCAGCACTCAGCTCATTTTGACCCCACATTCTCTTCTGTCTTGTGAGTCATCTGCTCTATTGTAATTGGCAAGTTAATTGTTTCCTCCATGCAGAATGTTGCCAACTGGAGTTACATCCTGCTATTTTAGACTATCCAAATTGTGAAAATTGTTTTGAACTGTTCTTCCTGTACTTGCAATGCCTCCCAACTTGGTGTTATCTGAAAGGCTTGATAAGTTCTTCCTGTCTTCCATCATTCAGGAAATATTGAATGATGCTAGAAGCAGAACAAACCCCATGAACCATGTCATCCATCTCCCCACTTTGACAGTAAGCCATTGATAACTGTTCTGAATACAATCTTCCAACAAGCATCTACCTGCCTTACATTAGTTTATGGTAATTCTCCCGCTTTTAAACTACTCCTGTTTGGCACATACCATTTCCATCCATCATTGCATGCTGAGAGTGATTATGTTTTTATTCTCGATCTGTTTCAGGGTTGAATCGAGGCAGAGCAGGTTGAATACTCCGTGAGTTAATGTTCTCTGTGCTGGATGGGTGTTAGTATTTGCTGAGCCTGAATTGTGTTCTAAAAATAAGTGGAAGGTTTCAGTACTTCCCAGCCCGAGAGCTGGGGGATAAAGCAAAAGAACAAATAAATATCCTTGAGATTCTCTATGCATAGCTCAGGCTGTATTTGTCTCCATCACAATAGGTGAGGATGGAGCTTTTTGGGGTTTATTAATTTGCCTTCTAAAAGGTATCAACACTTCTCCTTTGCTGACCTCAATTCTATAGATTCTGAGTGTAGAAATACTGGTGGTAACAATCAGCCTGGGGAATTTGAATGGATTTGATGTTTAAAAACCTCCGGTTCCTCTTATAGCAATTTAAACAGTAAACTGCTTTTTAGCTTTTTATTGTGTTTGAAATTGAAACTTGACTTTGTCTTTGACTCAGCTGCTGGCAAATGGTTTATGGTCTGAGACAGCAGATATGTGAATAACAGCTTGTGTTAGTGTCTTTATACAGAAAAAGATCCCCCCAAATTTTTATATCTCAAAGTCAAACATTATAGTTTTTATTTAGGCACTTTTAAATGTGTTTAATTTTCCTGATACCTTTGAAACCAGGGGCTAGACTGTTCCATACACTAGGAGACAAATTAAAACACATGTCTAGGAAAGATCATCACTTTAGTGAAATAATTGACTTATCTCAGTAGAAACTGCAGAATACAAAATATGGCATCTTATACAAGTCATCTGTAGGCTAGACCTAACTATGCAAATTAGGTTAAAAACCCCAAATAAACAGAGAAACTGCCTAAAAAAATAATAATGGAGTAAAAATATAGGAGGCTTAATACAAACCCCACTGAAATAAGGTTTATTGATCCTTGGATCAGCTCCATTACTGGAAAAAATGAATGTGGACCAAATTCTGATACCCTAAGTTTGCTTTAACCTGCTTTTTATGAGCCATCTCATTTATAACAATCAACTTGCTTGCTGAATGCATCATTATTATTCCTAAATAGTAAAGCAGTCAGTCTGAACTGGTCACAGCTGTCATATGCTTTTAGAAATATTCAGTATTATGTACTTTCCTTACCCAGGCTGCCATGGGGGAAATGGCCCTACTTCTTACTGAATGGATTTGGCACCTATCAAATCTGGTATATGTTGATTGGTATCTGCTGGGGTTTGTTCTTCTCTTTCCATTCAGGAAGCTGAACACAAGCATATTCTTCAATGTGTTGCAGAATAAGTTATGTCCCCTCCTAACTCACCTTTACTTGCAGAGCTCTTGGCCTTGTGGCTTCCAACCCCACTTGTCCTGTGCTGGAATGGAAAGTCACTGACTCGGCACCCACCTGGCCACGTCCCTTTGTCACCTGCTCCAGGTGACCCTGCCTTGGCAGGGAGGTTGGGCTGGGTCATCTCCAGAGGTCCCTTCCAACCCCAGCTGTTCTGGGGTCCTGAGTTCCTTGGGAACTGAGATTTCTCTGCCTTGGCTCTGCAGACATGAAGACATTAGGCAGAGTTTCATTTTCATCCAAAACATGTAAGGCAACAACCAAAAATATGTTAGAGAAATAATATACAAAAGTGTAGGTTGCAAGACTGCTCTCATGTTCTGTTTGGTGGTTTATGGAGCAAAAATATTGCTGTATTCTAAATGCCTTACACCCCCTTGCTCTCAGTGTGGTCCTGTACTCAGCCACGAAAAGAAGGTCTGATCACGCTCTTAGTGTTATAATATTAAAGATAAATGGATAAGAAATAAATATGAGCATTTACTTTAGAATTGATCAGTGTTAGAGTTTGCTAAAAGGCATCTCTATTAATGGTAAAGTCCAGGATAATTTCTTTATTCTACATGAATGGCTAATCTTAGCATTTCAGCCAGAGTGTCATTGCTAAGAAGCTTATTTAATAGAAACTGTGCCACACAAAAGAATAAAAGCTGGATGAAGTCGCCACAGTTATGGCAGTCCCAGCAGAGAAATCAAAACAAACAGATTTACAACAAGCGTTGATTGACATCTAAAAACTCCTGACAATCCCTCCCTCACAAAGAATGAGTATTAAAGGCCAACTTACAGCCTGAGGGCAAATTAAATGTATGATCACATCCAGCCCAGGTTTGTGTGAGCTGGGGGTGGACTTGGCCAGTGTTCCAGAGGGGTCTGATGACCCTGCTGGGGCAGGAGGGGGCACCAGGTGAACCACCTGGGGTTCTGTGATACTCAATATGCAAGGTTTAGCAAATATGCAGTACAATATAGAATTCTTGTCTTCTTTTCTTAATGAATTCCAAAGATTTGATGAGTTGCTGTCAGTGTCTGCCCAGACAAATATGTTGTTTGGGGTTTTTTTTAGATAAAACTTAAAAATGGATTTAAAGGAAAAAGTCTGTATTGCAATTTAACCTTTAGAATTCTTTTCCTTGGGTTTAAAGAGACTTCTTTAGTCCATTATGATCTTATTATTATGATGGACATTATTAAACTGTGATGAACACTATTTAAATTTACCATTAAGCATTTAATTTTGCACTTTCCATACAAACTGAGAGTATAATAGCACATCACAGGTGGAAAAGTTGGGGAAAGAAAAAGTGCCTTTGTTATTTCTCCTGAAAGATGTCCATGAAATCAATGGAGTTTGCTGGGGGTCTGGCCCTGGATTTCATTGTATTGTCCACTGCTGATATTTCCTGCCATTCCACTGACACTTTATATTCTGATATCCAAGTCCTTTTACTTCTCTACATTTAAAATGTTTTAACAACCTGAGAGATATTTACAGATTCAGTTTCCCATATGTTTGTCTTGTTTGGGAATTCTGGGGGGAAACAATGGATTTCTGTGTCTGGTGCAAGAGCAACCAAGAACTTCTTAGGAATAAAATGTAAATATGTAAATAATATGTATCACAGCTGTGATTAAGTCTTGGGTTTTGAATAACAGTTTCATTACACTTCTAGTTAAATCAAGGTAGGTTTTTTGAAAAGCTCAAACTCTTCTTCATCCTTTATATCAAGAGATGGACCTTTAGCAGGTTTTTGTATACCACTATATAATAGATCCTTAAAACCATCTGCAAACTGAATTTGGGTCTGTACCTGACTGTTTTCCCCCCCATTATTGTAGCTATAATTAAAACAGCTCTTCCCAACATGGACAGAGAAGCCAAAGAAGAATACTTTGTGGTCATCCAGGCGAAGGACATGGGAGGACACATGGGTGGACTCTCTGGAACTACAACAGTGACAATTACCCTCACGGATGTTAATGACAATCCTCCCAAGTTTGCACAGAGTAAGTGCCATTATGTGCATGTGTTCTCCAATGTAAGAATGTATTACAGTGTTTGGTTTGGGGTTTTTTATTAATGAAGGGGGGTTTTAGTTTTTTATTTAATCTTTATACTGCCTGGGTAATATAATTTTAAAAAAATGTAGCTGCTAGTAGAGAAAGTTTAATAGTCCTCTGCCTGATTAAGAGCTTAGGAGGGAGGGAATTATGTCCACAACAGTGTACAGAAGTTCCTTGTTACCCCTCTTACATCCACTCAAAGGGGCTTGGGGACTTCTTAAAATAAATATATTTGCTTTCAGTGCAGTTGTTTCTACGTGCTTTGTTGCTTCCATCTCATGCAGACAAGTGACACCACCAGAAAAAGACATATATAACAGATAATAGAAATAAAGGTTTGACTAATTAGGTAATAGTGAGGAAAACAAAGTAGATAAATCTGAGTCTAGATAATTGTTGATCTTTAATTCAAAATCTATATTTGCTACTGTGGTCCCAGTGGGTATCTTGCTGAGCTAGGTTAAAATGATTTGGCATCCTGCTGAGATTCTCTGCAAGCTTTGGAGTCTATTTCCAAGATGAAGACAAAAAGAAAAAAGGAGAGGGAGGAGCATGTTGACTGGTTCAATTTTGTTTAGAATAGGTGCAATCTAAGACGCTATTAAAACTAATCATTTTATCCAGCTTGTTCTGGAAAATTAAAGTTAGAAGGTATTAAGACTCTGTTTTCTTTGAGTCTGCATCTAGACTTTGTATTGTTTTTGCTTCATTAGAAGTAAGCTTTTTCTAACAAGGTCCTCATGGACTCAGTGTAAAATTAATTCCTTTCTATATATGTAGGACTTGAAATCCACTTTTGCCTTGTTTTGAGGGCACAGAGTAAGACGGGTTTGTCCTGGTACTCAGCACATGATAAATAGTCTTCTGCAGTTTAGAAAATGCACATGCAGATGGAGAGAGGGAAAAACCTAAAATAAATAAGCAAAGGCCAAGCTTATTTGCACAATGTATATTTTATTACCTCATCTTAGTGGTTTTTAACAGATAAGCACTCTGCACAATGAAAGGTTTTCTCTCATAAAGTAGGAAACGCATAAATTCTTTACTTAATATCCCCCTGCATTGCTTGTCCCTGGGTGTTAGTGTTTCCCAGCAATTTCCCTGATAATGAGAACTTCTGCAGATGAACTGTATCACCAGAATGCAGAGGGACATTTCTTTTACACTCCAATGCACTGTAGCTCCCTGTGCCTGCAGACCCCCCTTTGCCAGCTTACCTGGCCTTTAGATTTGGGTCTGTCTCTGTTTGTGCCTTTGGCTGCCAGCAGGACAAGGACCTGACCCCCAAATCACCAGCCCAGCTGGTACAAACTGGTGCATTTTGGGCAGGTCTCATCTGCCCTCCTGCCCTTTGGGAACAGCCACACACGGACTGGGAGCCTCAGGAAGGTTGTAGGACTATCCCTGGGATATATTTTCTCCCAGATGAGTTTTCCTTCAACAACGAGCAAGGTGTTGCCTTTGTTGTCAGTGCATTCCAGTGTAGGATTGGAGATTCCATCCAGGAATAACCACCCTGCTGTAACACTGACCACAGGGAAAAAAACCCTGGGTATTATGAATATATTACATTTAATTATGAGCCATAGGACTCTTCTAAGTAGATGTTATTGCACATTCTACCTTTTAAAAGGCAGGGTTGAGAGCTCGCTGCCCAGCACGGCAGAGCAGCCCCACTCTGGCCTTGGACAAGAGCTGATCAAGTCTAACATTTTTTTGTGCTGTAGAAGCACGGTCTGCATTTGGCTGGGAAGGCAAATAAGAAAAGATCAAACTTACAATAAGCCTAACCAGAATGAAATCGAAATTCATAAGATGTAATACATGCTGCTTGCACAATAAATGGTAATGAGCTCGGGAAGCAGTGTGTTTTATCGGGTTATTGTTTCCAGGCAGGACAGAAATGTATATTTATGGTTTGATTTCAGAGTGTTAGCCTCCCAGGTTTTAGAAATGAAAAAGATGAACTTTCACTACTTCTGTGATCTCTTTGAAATAATTTCAGAGGCGTTTTATAAGTCGCCAAAGTTTTTAACCTGGCAGTTTACCACTGAATTGCAATGAGGGGAGCCGTGTGCTGCTGTGAGGGCTTCCAAAGATGCAGAATGTGGATTTTTTTGGTCAGCCCTGCACTGTGACAGCACAACTCGTAATTCTGGAGAGCAATGTGTGTAAAAGAGTCAGCTGAATCATTATTCTTTTTTTGTTACAATATTTTGTAAACTGCCTTAATAAATCCAAGAGCAAAATTTCAACTTAAAGAACGCAATCAGCTGTGCCTGGAGATTGGAACCACGACGTGTGGACGGCACTATAAATGATGGATACCTAATTCAGTCTCCTGAGGCACCTCATTGCTTTGGCTGCTCATTGTTTGTGAGCTGTTATGGATATTCTGAGGAATCTTGATGATCTCCAAATGATCTCCAGTAATTTAGCCCAGAAAGGTTAAACCCAAACTGCTTTGGGGCAGGCTCTGTGTGTAGCTGATACCCGTGTTGGTGAATTCCTCCCAGTTTCCTGCCTGTTCCCGACTGTTTCTTTGCAATCAGTCTGAAACAGGTAAAGCAACAACTCCAGAATGCTGTCCTTGGAAAAATATTACCTGCACATATCAGAAAAAACACAGGGAAGACAGAGAAAAACAAGGCCAGAACCCCTTGTCAAAAACTATCTTCCATTATCCTTGCATTGTTGGCCTTTGGGGTGTAAGACATGCCTGTGTCTCCTGGGTTTTACAGTGCTGTTAGGAGGAGGGAGATACAACAGCAAAATGGGTATTTTGAGTTTTGTCTTAATAAAATTCCTACCTAAAATAATATATTTAAATAGATTTTTGACGCTTTTTAGGCTAAAAGGTTTGAAGTAAATGTTACAAAAAAAATGAAGACAATTTTAATGGCATTGCAGTCTAACTCTACAACCAAATAGTAATTACGGTAAAGATTGTCATGAAAAGTTATTGCTGCCAATAAAACATAAATCTGGGGAGTTTCCTTGGATGTTTCTTGATCAGTTTCTTACCACAAATGGGAGGTGAAAGTGCTTAACAAAAAAATCAAATCAAATTTTAAAAAGCAGTAAACATTTGGAGTTATGTAAGTATCTACACAATACTTTTTCTGAAGTATTAGACCAGTTTTCTACAGCTTAAAAGCCAAATTTTCGTGGTTGAATTCTAACTCCATGTAAATAACATGTCTGTAAATAAAATGGTAATTCAGCAGTGTCTGCAGGAGAGAACTTCATGTGCTTCCAATGTTGGGAGCAGCTTGATCTTTGTGTTTGCCAACACCAACCATCCCTGCAAGGAAGAGGCAGGATATTGTTGGAATGAAAAGAACATTCCCAGACAGTGAATGGAATATTCCCATGTAAGGAAGAGGTTTTGCTGCTTTCAGTAAATAACTTGGGTAAATGTGGGTTGTACCAGTTGGGCATCTCAAGAGGTTGCACTGGGGAGGTGTAAACATTGAAGAGCACACAAGGGACACTGGAACCAGGTGTAATGTTTAGTCTTTTCCTCTTATTTGGAAGGTCTGTATCACTTCTCAGTAATGGAAGATGTTGCTCTTGGTGAACCAATAGGAAGGGTGAAAGCAAATGACCTGGATATTGGAGAAAATGCTAAATCATCCTATGATATTATTGAAGGAGATGGAATGGATGTATTTGAAATTACCACAGATGCCCAAACTCAGGACGGCATTATTAGAGTGAGAAAGGTAAATCATATCTCTGTTAAAAAAATAAATGTTTATTGTACATACAACTACCCAGCCAGGGTTTCTTTTATCTGTGGATAAGGTGTTAAGCCAGTAAAGTGATGGAAAAGGGGTCTGTTGACCATGTCCCTCAAAATTTCCATGTAGGTGACAAGTGGGGGGACATCCATGGATGTGGGAATGTGTTAATCTTATCTGGGCTTCCATGGGGTCAAATCATCCAGGTTTTGCTTCCTTGGTTCCAAAGGAGAGAACAGATTAGATTTGGCTTTGGTGGTGGTGTAAACCTCCGTAAAATCTTGGCTGAGTTTTCATCAAATACCTTCCCTCAATTATTTGATTTTCTGTAGAGCTGCTATGAGAAAAATAAATCAGAGGGAATTAATTAAAATTGCCTGATGTGTGAGAGGCTTAGTCTTTCACCTCATCTCGTGTTGAACTCTCATCCCTCAATGAATAGGGATTTCAGTGAACCTTATCAAGGAGATCAGTAGTTTCACAGAAGAAGTGCCAAATTTGGGCCCTAAAGAAAACTCTGTGAACTTTTCTATGCTTGTACAGTCTTGATGTGTGTAAGGGGAGGCATTTGCACGTGCACAGCAGAAGCCCCCCAATTTCAGACAGAAATACAGGCAGAGGCAGCATATCTAGAGTAAAACTTGTCCAGCAAAGCCAGCAAAATATCATTTACACATTTAGGTGTCATTATTTTCTGGGGAAGGATAAACAAGCAGTTTCTTGTGCCGTGTTCCAAAAAAAGGATATGAATTTAACTTCTAGCACTGGAAGAGAGGGTTTTAACTATGTACATAGAGGACTCTAAATGAATCTTTGTTTCTAAAAAAGCAAAGCTAAACAAAACCCAAACCATGACATCCCAGTGTACACAGGAGAATCCAGTGAGTACAGGTAATTAATATTCAACTTGTACCTGTAATTAAAGAGGTCAGGCAGATCACCTGTCAAAACACTGGAGTTTCTGTTTCTCAGCGAGTAGGTCAGCACTGTAGATTTATAATAAAGTGATGTATATTTATCTAAATTTAGATTTGTTCTTCTAAAGAGAAAATGATGATATACATCCCAGATCTTGCTTGCTGTTATTTATTGGATGCTGTGGCCTCTTTTGTAAGCTAAGGCAATTAGCCTTTTGCCCCAGTTCCCTGGGCTTTATTTCATAAGTGAGTCTCCAACATAATGTTGTTTCATATATTCATTTTGACAGCAATAATAATTTTGGTTCTCCTACAGTAGATGATGTATGGAGGGAACTGTTCACCAACAGATTTTCTTCAGCATAAATTCATGGGCTCTGGACAATGCTGAGTAGATTTTCAATATGATACTCTGATTAAGCCTGACTAAATGTATTGGGGTGCTGTCATTTCTGTAAAGCATATGAAAAGCAATCGAAAAAGTGCTACAGGAGCAATGATTGGCAAATTGTGAATATGCTGATTTATAAATCACCATTCATAATTACAAAGGCTTGCTAATTTAAGAGCTGCTAAAGAAGCAAGTTTTTCTCATGGTTACTAGGATTTGTGAGAGAGAGCAAATCCCATTAGGGCTTGATTCATACCTGAAAAAAAATCAACAAAATTTGAAAATATACATATTGAAGGCTTTGACAGACTTCCTGAAGATTCCTGTTTGTGCTCTTGCTGGTATTTGCATTGCAGATTCTGAGTGTCTATGTCCTCTTCTCTTTATCCCTGGGACATTATAATGCAAATCTTAATATCTTTCCAATGCTTGGCAATTTACATCTTTGAAATTTGAATCGTTGTGAGACACAAGAGAATTATATCGTGAATATACTGATGTGCTTCAAGACACAAACTTGAATCTCCTATAATGAAAAAGTCTAGCGCTCAAAAGTGTCACCGATTTGGGGTTTATTTGGTATTTCATTCCTTTAAATCCACTGTGTTTTCATCTTTTATGCTTTAATATGGAACTGTAAAATAGTAAAAACTGTGGTGACATGGCAGGTGTATTGATGGAATAAAGTAATTGGTTTTGTGATTCTTTCTGGGGAAAAAAAAAGAAAAGATACAGTAGTAGGAATTACAGCAGTTTTAAGAAGTTCCTGAGAGATGCCTACCTCATTTACCCCTCTAAACTGAAATACAGAGGTACCTGAAGTGCAATGATATTGAAGCAGTTTCTTATATGATTAGCTCTACATTTTTCCACATAATGCCTCTCATGTCCAACAAGTAATAATTGCTAGTTCTTTGCATCTCTCACCTTGTTCTGGAAGTAATAAAATATTTATTCTTTGTGGAGCTAGGATAATTTTTTTTTCTTATCTCCAACTACCAAAGCCCTGCCAAGTGCATTATTACTATGCAAGTCGTGTCATCACCGAGGAATTTGTAGTATTTATCTGATATGTAATTGTAGTGGCATAATTCATGGGAGAGCATATTTCAGTAAATTTCTTGTGAAAAGCCAGGAAACAGTCGTGTTTTCTCTGAGGCTGATAAATAAACAGATATCAATATGTGCCTGGACAATCTGCAGGTTGGGGTTCTGGGAGTGGGAAGCGATTGCGTTAAAACTCACCGAATGTGCTAAAAAGCACCTAACTTCCATCCATCAGCAATATATTGCCTCGTTCCTTCCCTGTGGCCATTAGTAAAAGACATTTATCTTTGTCATTCTTAACAGCCACTGGACTTTGAGACCAAAAAATCCTATACTCTGAAGGTGGAAGCGGCCAACATCCACATCGATCCTCGCTTCCTCAGCGGAGGCCCCTTCAAGGATACAGCTACAGTAAAGATTGTAGTGGAGGATGCTGATGAGCCACCAGTCTTTTCCTCACCTACTTACCTTCTGGAAGTGCATGAAAATGCTGCTCTTAACTCTGTGCTTGGTCAGGTGACGGCCCATGACCCCGACGTGTCTTCCAGCCCGATAAGGTAGTGCTGCTTTAAAGTGCTCTTTGGAAAATCTGCTGGCAGAGCCCCCAGTCCTTGCTCGTTACGCCACTGCCATTGTGTCTCTCGGAAAATAATCGTGTAGGGTTTGCTTTGTGATGTAACATTTCTCACTTCAGATCATTCTCAAAGTGCAGAAAATGCTCCTTGCCACGGGAGGAGTCTTATGAAACAGGAGAATGCAAGGAAAATGAGAAATGTGAGTATTTCTTAGGAGAAGAATGAGGTCACATGGGGTTGGCTCACCGGTGTGAATCTCTGCAGTGAATTTAAATAGTCCAGGAGTGTCTGCACTCACAACAGAGTTTGTGCCATGCAGTTGTAAGGCTGTCAAAACATATTTGGTATTCCTTTGTCTAAACCTATTCCTGCTTTAAAGAGAGAAAGTCAGAGATCACTATGCCCACATGACTTTTGAATCTTCAGTTTACAAGGTTTTCCCTTTTTGATCTAATTTGAATGAAATCTGTTATTCCAGTTTCATCAGATCAGTGCTTTCTCTCATTTGATGAGCACACATTTCCTCCTCCCCCCTCTGCAGCTCCTCACAAGGGGCAGTGGAAGGGCAGCTCTGATCTCTGTGACCACTGACAGTACCCAGGGAATGACCTGCAGTTGTGTCAGGACAGGGTTGGGATGGATCTCAGGGAAAGGTCCTTCCCCCAGAGGGTGGTGGGCACTGCCCAGGCTGCCCAGGGCAGTGGGCACAGCCCCAAGGCTGCCAGAGCTCCAGGAGGGTTTGGATGATGCTCTGGGGCACAGGGTGGGATTGTTGGGGTGTCTGCAGGGCCAGGAGTTGGACTGGATGGTCCTTGTGGGTCCCTTCCAACTCAGGATGGTCCGTGATTCTCATTCCTAAATCAGACTTTCAGAACTAGATAACCACAGCATTACCTGTCACAGTAACACAGAGTGGGCAGAGTTTGATCTGTCACAACTGGAGCAGTGGCTCCATCCCTGACTCTGTTACTGGTGACAACTGGTGTCTGTGAAAAGGGCCATGCACTCCTGGTACAAAGCCAGGGTCCTCTGAAAAGTGTGTGAAACCACCCATGGGGACAGCGAGGTGGTTTTGCTTCTTTTATTGCTGCTCAATAAAGTAATTTCTTTTCCAGTTTCACTTTAATTCCTTCTCTATACCCTGCTCTGCTTTGCTCTTGGCTTGGTCCTGGACTCCTTAGCCCCTTCAGCCTGTCCCATTTTTCCCCATCTCAGCCTGGCCTCACCCCTGCCTCAGTTTTGCTTTGGCTATTTTTCCACTCCTGTTCTGCTGCCCTGGAATTCTTTTCTTGTCCTGCCCCAAACCCCTAATAATTTTGACCAGCTACAAGCCTACCTGTGTCCTAAAATAGGGCCTTTTTATTCTGCCCAAGCACAAAAAGGGGACTGGGTAAAAAACTTCCTTCATTTCCATTTGCTCATCATTTTGTAAATCAAGAGACTTTCAAACTTTTTAAAGCAGAACTATTTTGTGTGTGCAAACTGAATTAGAATGTTCTAACTCATCAAGTCATATAGAAACACTTGGCAGATGTGAAACAGAATGGGCCAAAATTCCTTACATTTAATCAAAAGGGTAATTAATTAGTGTGATTGAAATCTTCTTTTAAATGTTATATGCAGTACATTGTAAGATTTAATTTTTTCCACAGTAGTGGCTTAATAGTTAATTAAGAAATACACGGAGCTCAATTTCCTCTGTAACTTTTTTGCTCTTGTTTGCTCACCTGATTACTTTGGCTTTGTCTGAGGGAGCTCTGGAAAGCCCAGATTACTTTCTCTCTCTCTCTCTTTTTTTTTAAATTATTTTGCATTAAAATATTTTAAGGCAAAAAAAGGAGCAGATTTCAAGTAATTCTACTGTTAAAGGAAAAAGCCCCATTCATCTGAGACAAGTGGGGAGCAGAGATGCAATCAGTTTTTTTCAGTTTGGAAGAAAATAAGAACATGTCAGGTTTTAACAATAATAAGTGGAAGCTTTGTTTTCTTTCACTGAAATGTGCATCTCAAGTGTTTACTCTGTTATTGCATCATGTATGTGATGCAAATTTCATGTATGTGTTCTATGATAGTTTCAAAAACACTAAACTTTCATTAAAAATTGGAGAAAACAGAGTTAAAACAATGGGCTGTTTTAGTGTTCAGTGTTGCCTGGCCTTTTTAATGCACCTTTTCTTCTTTTTCTTCAAAGCAGAATTTTGGGAGGCAACAACCAATTGTATTTCAAGGAAATTACAGTTTTCAATAGCTATCTGTTCTGTCAATATTTTGGTTGGGCAGAGCTTTTGTGTGTGTTTGTTGTGAAAACCCAGGCAGCACCAACAGCAATGAATCACCTCGTGCGCTCCCAGAGCCACGTGGGCTTTGCGTTAGCCTGATACACAAACACTCCATAAATTCACAGCATTGCAGTGCCATGAAACAGAAATGAAACCTGGAGATCTCGGAACAGTGGAATAGTCTGATAGCTGAGTCATGGGACAAAACATTAAAGAATTCAGAAAAAATACCTGTAAACGACAGCCTGGAAAGAAACTTGTCTTATGGTTTGGTGGAAGGTGTCCCTGCCCAAGGCAAGGGGTTGGAGGGAGATGATCTTTAAGGTCCCTTCCAATCCAAACCATTCTGTGATTCTATAATTTCCTGGGACTTTTAAGAAATAAAAAGCATGTTCATCCTCATTTGTATGCAACACACCAGTGTTTTGGCTTTTATGCTTGCTTAGGGGAGATGGAATATTATATTCTTAGGGCTGTCCTGTGCAGAACCAGGAGCTGGAATTCCATGATCCCTGTGGGTCAGGACAGTCTATGATTCTATGACATTTTTTCTGACCTGTTGCTTTTAAAACAAGTAGCAAAATTTCTCTTTTATCCTTCATTGCCATTCTGTTGCTTAAGGGCCTCCTGATTTTTAAGGCAGGTGGTGAAAAGGACTTACAAATTTGGCTCATGATTGTGAAAATGGTGCTATTGCAGCCTGGTCATTTCAGAATGTGTTGGTTGCACCCCTGGAGCTCATGACTCTCTCCTGGGAAAGGGACCCCGTGGGTTCAGCTCAGCTGGGTGTCGAGCTTTGCTGTAGCTGGGCTAGGGAGGGTGCCACATTCTGGGTACAGTGTCAGGCTTAGAGGATCATCCTCTGTTAACACACAACTATTGGCTCCAGTAGCACTTATTTCATGTGTCTGCTGTTATTTCCTAACTATGGTCTAGTTATCTGCAGTAAATTATCTGGGATAAAGCATGATCCAAGCTCAGAGGGAAAAGCAGGAGTAATAATCTCTCTTCCTGTACTGCACCTGCCCCCCAATAAATCACTGCCCTTCAGTGCCTCTCTCTGTGGAGAGAGAAGCTTTGCTGGAGCAGGTTTGCCCCACTCCCATCAGCAGAGATGTCATCTTTGGCAGCAATTGATCATTTTCTTCATTCACAGCGGGCCTTACAAACCTAGAAACAATATTTGGTGCCTGCCCAATGGTGCAGCTGTTTATCTGGGGCTAAGTAGGATGTCCCCTCTGCCTCGCATTCCTTACCAGTGCAGATTTCCCACTGCTGGGGTAGCAGGGCTGGGCTTCAAATCTCAGGAGGAGCAGCAAAAAATGGATTCTTACTCGCATTTACATGGGTACAAATAAAGAGCAGATCAAATCGAGTCATACCAGCAACAGTGCAGGAGCAGGACCGAGAATCATTTCAAGTCTTCTGCTAAACCACTGTGGGGTTGTTCCTGTAATTGCCATAGCAGACTCATAAACTAACCCAAACTTCCCAATAACCTATGCTGGGTTTATGGCAATTTCAAGAGATATTATTTCCCAAGGTATTCTTTGCTCATTTTTAGAGAAATATATGGTTTATGTATGTTTTATGGATCTGACAATGCATTCCCATTAAGAAGAGTTACGATACCATTATCATGAAAAGGAAGCTGCAAATGAACTATTGGTTTTCTCAGGTTTATGACACTGCAGATTTAATTTTTTGATTTTGCACCAAATACTTATCAAATAAAACCAGGAGAGGGTTTTACCTCTCTGTTGTCTTGTAAAGACACGTAACATGTTAAAAATGTTTCCTTTTGAATGCTGGGATTGTGTCATGAATAAATACTGTTGGGATGAGATGAAATGCAGTATAATAAACTCAGAAACGAGTCACTCCCTGTTTCACAACTTCAAAACCTGTACCAGCAGAAAGACTGTGAATGGACTTTGAAAGAGGGATTGATCCTTAGAAAAAAACTGTATCTTAACTCAGTGGAATTTATATCAAGCCCAGGTCAACTAAACATTAAATGGCATACAAGCATTTCACAATTTATTTTGTTTGTGGATTGTAAAAAATTCATAAATGTTTCACATCAATAGAGTTCTCTCAGCATCATTATATAAAAATCAAGAATTGAAAGATAGTTTTAAATGATGACTTCTAAAAAAAAAGTTGATTGCTGCCTGTCCTGTGTTTTCTTGAGTGAAATCTAAACCCTGTGAAGGGCTATAAGGTATTTTTTACTAACTTCACTAGGACCAGAATTTTACTTCTGATACTTTAATTGGAACTAGGGAGACATCAAAATAAGGTTAAGATCCACTTTCCAAAGTGATTGCCTGAAGTTAGGCACCTACAGCTTTATTCTGCCACACAAGTGACCTGCTTTTCAGAATTGCTGAGTTTAGTGCAATTCCCATTAAACCACTGAGCACTGAGTATGTGGAGCTCACTGGAAAATCAGTTTGCTTAAATGCCCAAATATAGATGTACACACCAAGCTTTAGGCACAGATACTTGGGATTTTACTTCATACTTTTCTGGTAGTCTTCTTACCAAACTAGTCATTTTTAACTGAGTGAAACCAGTTCTTCTCAGAGTTTAAACCCAGAACAAGTAAATACCCCACAAATCCCATTTCCTGGTTAAACTGGGGCTTTCACTCTTGAGTTGTGAAGGACTTTACCAGGGTGGTCATACCGGCCTTGATCTGTAGCAATACAGTCTTTAAACATTTAAACCTGATATATTTTCATCATTTAGAACTAAGTTTTTGAAAGTGAGCACTGTCTTACAGAATGCATTGCAAAGGCGATGTAATTGCAACGTAACTTTCATTCTGAATACGAAAATATCTGACACTGACATATAAAAAAGAAGATGAACACAATAATCCTAAGCTTTGAAATCAGATCCTAATGCTCTGTCTATTAAAATCAATTGTGTTAGGCTGGAATGAGTCTGAGTTCATCAGAATATATTTATTGTAGCATATAAAGGAACCGCCAAATCAGAATTTTTGTTGGAAATTGCTTATGATAAAGCATAAGCCAGAATGGAATAGCTGATTTTTAGATAACTGTGCCATTGTCACTGTAGCAAAATATGCTCTTGTTCTTTTATCAGTGAATTTGAACAGCGTACTTGGAAAAAGCAGAAATGTGATGAGAAACTGACAGTCTTGAGTCACTTTTCTGACCACTCTATAATGTAATCCAGCCTGATACCATATCCTAACTCCCTCTATTATGCCTTGATACAATGCAGAACAGATGTAAAAACTGTCAGTGCACGCTGTTAGGTTCTGTAATACACAGACACAAAGGCTTGAAAGGCTTTTATATAAATCCACAATCAGGATTCAGTTAAACCCCTTGAAGTCAATTTTTCTTGAACCGTATCAATAGTTTTTCACTAAACTCTCTCATTCCCTACCTCTCCTGTCAAGAAACTGAAGGCTCAGTTTTGTGATTTAGTTTCCCTTTTGCGAATAATTCATTAATAAAATAACTCTGGGAAAGTGAACAAACATAAAAGCTTTCCTGGAGATGCAGTTGGGAGCTTTAAATCATCCTCCTGCTTAGTGCCCCGGCGGGCCAATGCAGCCTTGTCAAGCTGCCTGTGTTTGGGCTGCATCATTTCCCTGGCCAGCCCCATTTGCAAACTGTGCCTACCTGTCAGAGTCAGCTTGTTTTGCTGAAGAGCAGGGATGTCAATCCATAAAACAATCAGCCCTTCAGCATTCACAAGGGTTTAGAGGAGGATGGTGATTCACTCGCTGCATTCTGCCCGTGGAACTGCTTGAACCAGAACCCACTAAATGTGCTTGGGGAATTGTTCATGCTTCATTAATCTGAAATATATCAGTAAAATAATATTAGTCAGCTTTTGGGTTAGGATAACCAGGAAGCCCACCATTTTTGAGTGCTTAATGCGTTGCTGTTGAAATTATCATCGCTTACTGTGGAATACCATAGAAACTGTCTAATAAATGTGATGGATTGTGTAATTAACTCTTGATCAGCACCGTTTTTCAAAGATCTTACCCAGTGAACCTGAGGGCATTTTATGACCTTCACACTGGGTATACAGCTAATTACTCCTCGGGCAATAATTATTAAGTGTTTTTTTAGTCTCAGTTTGTCATTTTGTCTTATGAATTATTATGCTATTGAGCTCCTCCATCCATTTGGCTATGAAACTGTAGCTCTCAGAGGGCTCCCTAAATTGTCTTGTGTCTGTATGGATTACACCAACTTCATTAAGTAGATTACAGGGATGTCTGTTTTGTAGGTTTTCCATTGATCGGCACACGGACCTTGAGAGGCAGTTCAACATTAATGCAGAAGATGGGAAAATAACTTTGGCAACACCACTGGACAGAGAGACGAGCATGTGGCACAACATAACCATTGTAGCTACTGAAACTAGTAAGTATTTGTGTGCTCTGGCTCTTGGTTCTGGTGGGTTCAGGATTAATTATAGCAGCACGTGCACTGGAAACCATATAATTCAGGAGAACTAAATGTATTGGGTGTTTAAAATTAAGGATTTTTGAAAGAAAACTTGCTTTCTGTGCAAGTTCCATTCCTTCTGTATTTTTTTTTCTTCAGTCAATATGATAGTGTAGATTCTGAAGAGATGGATGAGTACTTATGTATAGGGTATATAGGGTAAATGTTAAAAAATTATTTAAAAAGCTCAAACCTTATAATTAGTGACATAAAGAGAATAAAAATTGAAGGCTTGCCCTTGTAGAATAAATTGTGGGCCCCACCCAGAGGTTCTTAAGGCTGAGTGCTATTATGTTTCAGTGCCATAAATGATTAAGAAGAGGGTAATGTTGCATGAAAGTGGTGCCGGTGGATACCTATGGATTAGTTTCCTCATACACAGCAAGACACAAGAACCTGGGTTGTTGAGACCCACAGAGAGGGCTCTGCACACCTGAGTCCTGGGCAGCCATGGGGCAATAGGGGTTAGACTGCTTAATCAAGGGCAATTCTTCGTTAATTTGGAACTGCAAGCGCTGCTGACAGGATCCCATCTGACAGTGGAATTCATTATTAATGTTAGCCCTGTGTTCTGGTGTGTGCATGTGACAGAGGCACATTGCAGGTTGGGAGTGTCCATGTCTCCTCCCATGTCATCTCCTGACCCCAACCACGAGCCCTGGGGCATCACTGGGAGGATCCACATCTGCACAGCCTCATCATCACCTGCAAAACAGGCTGATGGGAACGTTTGCTTTTCCCCCCAGTATCTTTTGGGGAGGATATTATTTTGATACAGAATGTTTAATGCTGTTTTATGAGCCTATAGGTATCAACAGATTAAATCAGGGGATAAATTATGCTTACTTGGCCCTTTTTTGTTGTCTAATATTTTTTTCAGTGGTACCTTTATTTCTAAACCAAACCTTTTAGGAACCCCTGATATATGACCCAAAGGGCACATATGATTAGGAAGGGAGGTCTGGGTTTAAACTAAGCTCTGCACTGACACCCTTTGTAACCTGTATTGCTACAGGCCACTTCAGTAATTAATGTATTTCATTGCCAGTAGTGCTAACAGTGCCCTGTTAATTCCTGTTACCTCTCGCAGGCAAACACTGCTTTGATAAATTAGCAGGAATACTTTCTGCCTGCAGGAAAGCCAAGCCAACACAGGGAACCAAAGGACGTGAGGAAAGAAAGGGAGGTCTGGTTTCATAAGGCATATTTTCCCAGTTTAATATCTAACCAATTAAAAATTTCAGTGTTTGTAAAGGAGAAATATATAAAAAATCCCATACCAATTGTCTCAGATCATGAGGTTTACCAATGCCATGGAAAGCAGAATGATTAGTTTGTGATCCAAAGTTTTCAGACACTGGAATAGTAAGATATAAAGTGAGGCAATTTTACATTGTGTTTCCTCCAAAAAGTCAAAAAAGAAGAAGATCAAAAGAATAATTTCGCAAGACATTCCTCCAATTAATTTTTATATCTCCCTTAAATGTGCGTGTTACCAGAAGTGTGCCTTACTGAGCTACATGAGAATGAAGTCTGCCTGTTACATCCTCAGGTTTTTAAATCATAATTATACTCCAGACTTTTGGAAGGAATTAGCCTCGCCATTAGGCTTCATGGGAGCCTCAGCAGCTTTGCTATTGTAAAATTGCCTCTTATCAGACTGGCTATGAAAATAATAATGCCAATCTTGTTCTAAGCATTTGTGTTCCTGCTGATGGCTTATTTTTGCATTTCTAATATAATTATTTGACATTTACATAAAACAAGGGCTTAATTTCATCGGCTACTATTTTTGCTTATTTAAGTGAAGTTATTTTTAAGCTCCTCATGCAGAAATTAAATTTGTTCCTAGAACTGTCAAGCAGGGTAAAATGGGCATTTTTAGATTTTTTTTTTCCAAGACAGTAATAAGCAAAATCTCTGTTGTAAAATAACAGAAATCTGTTGGAGACAGACACAAGTAGCAAATGCAAATACAAAGTGTGTCATTTCACTGACAGTCCTATTAATGGACTGCTGATCTCTCCCATAACAATAAATCTGCTGGCATTGTTCACACAGGAGCATTGTCCCTTCCCAGGGCTGGTTCAAGGCTCTCCTCTCTCTCTGACCAGACCATTTCACTGCCACTGAACTTGCTTGCCAATCATAAGCCATGACACTGGTTTTTAATTCTTGATTCCCATGGTAGATCCTAAATATACCCTGATTTAGCAACACTTTCCCAGATAAACACCAAATTTTGCTGAGCCATAACTCACTGTTTCAGAACTTCATGCTGGCAAGTTACCTGCAGCTACAGCTGTGCTCTGAGCACAGGTAATTTTTGGCAGTTTCCTGCTGTCATCATGACTAAGTATCTTGGTGTCATCCCTCAGCCACTGTCTCAGGCAGGAATCTTCCAAGGCAGGACTTGTCTGGCTCCCTGGAGCACAACTGCTCCTGCATTTTCTCTTGAATTGGGGATGAAGATCCTCAGGTTCAGGCTGGCTGAGCTTTTTAAAAATGGTCAGATTTAAAATGTGTGTGGATAATTTTAAACATTATTTTTAATCTGACTGACCCCAAAATGTGAACTTCATCCTTTCGTGTCTAGCAGAACTAGGAGGAGAAACAGAAAAGCATGAGCCAGTGGGGAATGTGACTCTTTTCTATGTGTACTGGACAGGCAAAAGGCCAGTTTGGGGTTTTTATTTATTTATTGGAAGAAGGGCATTTTCTTTTCCTATTCAAAGAAAAGTGCCTGGCCAGTTCTTGTTCAGAACAAATTCATGCTCTTGGTGACAAATAGTATTACCACTGGATTCAGAGACCTGTGCAAAGTGAGACATTTTGGATGGTGCTGTTTCCCTCCTTTATTTTCCCATTATTGGGAGACTCTTCCATCCCCTGTGAAGGACTTTCTAGTTTTTTCTGCAGCCTTTGTTTTCAGACAGACTGAGGAAGAGCTGCCTTGAGTGACTCTGCCTCAGATATTAGCCTGATTTTCGCATTGCCTTTACGTTCCTCTTCCCAAAATACATCAACAAGTGGCCCAGAGCTTTGTGTGGGTTCTTTAAATCCCAGTTGCATTGTGGTTGTGCTGAGAAGCACACCTGGTGCAGGTGGCTCAGGGGCAGCTCCAGGCTGAGCTCTGGGTGGGGGTCTGACACAAAAGGCTCTGACCTGCCAACCCTTGGCATGAGGAAAGACATGGGGACCTGTGGCACAGCCAGGTGAGGGACACCCAGAGACACGGCCAGGTGAGAGACACCCATGGACACAGCCAGGTGAGGGACATGACAAGAGCCAAGGACTCCAGACTTTCCTGTGCTCAGATTGTGAGGGGATAAAAGCCCAGGGTGTCCTTTGTTGAGGGTCCTCCTTGGAGGCACCAGCTCAGGCTGTGGGTGTTACTGCACCCTGAAGAAATGGCTTCATGGACTGAGAATCTGAGGCTCTGCCGTGGGAAACTGGGGTAGAACTGGTGAGCAAACCTGGGCTGACTGGGAGTGGGGGGTGTGGGGAGCCAGGTGGGACCTGCTGGGTCACTGGAGCTGCTGGGAGGGGACTGCAGTCCCAGCAGTGCCAGTCTGGGGTGGGCAGTGTGACTGCCAGAGTGGCTCCTGCATGGTCACACTGGGAAGTTTCCTGAACAGTTGCATGCCCACGAGAGCTAATTCTTCAAGCATTTCATCCACCTGACTCTTTTGGTGGTTACTAAAGATGAAACAATGCAAAGAGCCACGTGTGAAAAATGCTTGTACTGAGTGGGATTAACATGGTGCAGGTGATATTTAGGGGATACAGGTGATATTTAGGTGGTGGGTTTGTTATAGACATTTAGTTATATATTTTCCATTAAATTCCTTCTGCTGCTTTGAGCCTCTCAACTGCTACACTTAAACCTGTCTACTCTTAAATATGCCAGTTTTTTGCATGTTTTTTTTGTATTGTTTCTTACATTTCTTTCTTATATTATCAGATTAAGTTTTGCTTCTTTGCTGTTCAGCTTTTTTGCTCTCTGATCATGTGGTGTCTCCTCTGTGTTGATGAATTCTGTCACATGGATTTTTTAGAGAAGATAATATTAGAAAGAATTTTGACATCTTTGGAAGATCCCTCTGAAATACAGGCTTAGGGTGCACAGAAGAAATACACATATTGACACTCATGCCAAGGGCAAAATTGAAAGTTATTGAACCTGTGAATTGATTCTTAAATTTTCTTTTTACATTGCCATTCATCCAAATTTACTCTGGAGAACGGACAGGAGCAGGAACATCCAGGTGATTACAGGCTAGAGGAAGCAGTTCACTGGCAAAATGACTTGCTGAGAATGTACCTTTCTGGTCTGTGGGTACAAAGGTTGGTCTTTGTTTTCTGTCACTGACTCTGGGCTTTAAATATTGGACTAATGAGATTTCTCAGTGGTTTGTGGTTTAGCTGAGACTTCTGTGAGCTCAAAGTTGCTTGCCAAGGTTGGGAGGTTTATTTTATCTAAATGCTTGAGAGATCAGGGGTGGATGGTCTTGCTTTACAAGTCAGGGTTGATTGTGCTGCTCATATGTTTGAGCTCCGTGGAGCTGTACCCAGAACAGGACAGATCTCTGGGCATAGGCAAGTATTTTTTCAGGGCCTGAATTGCAGTGCAGTAAGAATGAATGATTAACTTACAGGCATTTCCTTTGGTGCATTTTTTTTTGTGTGTACAAAGGCTCATCACATCTTTGGTTCTTTGGTACTTGTTTGAAATGAATTTTCTACCATTCAGCAAAATCTAGGGAAGCCAGGCTCCTAACAGTCAGGCGTGATCCCATTCTTCCCAACACACAAATACATTTTTAGTTGTGTGGATCACAATTACAGCTGTAACTGCTGCTCACAGTGACGTGCTTGTGTTGTTTGCATTAACTGGCTGGCAATTTTGCTGGGCAGTGAGGCAGAGCAGGGTTCAGGCTGGGTTAACCTCCTCAGCATTCTCCCAGCTTCTTGCACAGGTTTTGCAGTGCTTACCACGGTATGTGTTGTCAATGTTAGGCAGCTAGGAAGAGAAAAATCAAATAGCCATGACTTATTTATTAGAACATTTTTGCTACAGTTCACACAGATTCTGAATGGAGTTCAGAATCCCTGATCGTTCAAGCGATCAGATTGCCAGACATGTATAAGGCATATAATAATTAAACTCTATCTTCTTTAAGCCTCCAGCTCTGTGGATTTCCATTTCCATCTTCTGTGGGCTGTAACAACAGATACTTGTCTAGCACACTCACTGTTAACACTAAGGAAAGGCCCTGCACTTCAGCCATTGCTGGTTAATTGCTACAACAACAGCAGGGATAAATGGAGAAGTGATCTAGTCTGAAACCAAAGCAAAGACTTCTCTGGGATAAGCTGGTTTAATTTAGGCAAGAAAGGTTTTAGCAACATAATTTCACTGTATAAAATTCCTCCCATTTTAATATGGATATGCTGATGTTTGCATACTCATCCCTCCCAAACTGTAGCTCAGAACTGCTCGAGGTACAGGATCCCAGTGAATTCTTTGGAAACAAAAAGAACACCGTAATGCCTTCACTATTAGCAATGCTTCTGTGAAATTCTCTTTTTAAAAGGTGAAGTAATCCTCTTCCAAAGAATATGGGTTTTACCTAGTAGAGCTTCATTGCATGAAACCATAGATTGCAACAATTAAAAACTTCTGAACATATTCCCAGTGACAGCCTCAGATTTGTGACAAACACACCAAGAAATAACAGGAAGATGAACCCTTTAAAGTCCCCAAGCTTGCCTTTGCCTGGCCTAACACTGAGTGAGCTGCTCAAGGTCTGTGCTTTGCTCCTGGGTGTGTGATGACTGCAGCACTGGATTCCTGAGCCTGCCTTCAGGTGGACTGTCAGACACCCTCTTTGAGATACTCCTGGGAGTGTATCCAAGCACAGACAGGTTCTTTTATAGTGACTTTAGACTCAAGCCTTTTCAGACATACTGGGAAATACAGGGATGAAGTGTGGATGCCTTTGCTCTGTTGTGTCAGGCTGCAAGAAGCCTCTTCTAAAACTTCTCCCTCTTAGATTAGATGTTAGGAAGAAATTCTTTCCTCAGAGGGTGGGCAGGCCCTGGCACAGGGTGCCCAGAGAAGCTGGGGCTGCCCCTGGATCCCTGGAAGTGTCCAAGGCCAGGTTGGACGGGGCTTGGAGCACCCTGGGCTGGTGGAAGGTGTCCCTGGCAGAGGGAAGGAAATGATCTTTGAGGTCCCTTCCAACCCAAACCATTCCATGATTCTGTGATTCTCACCCTCTGCATCACTCACAGACAGCAGAGCAGTCCCTGGGGAATTCCAAAGCCATGCAGCACTGCCTGGGAGAGGATATCTCCCTTAACCTAGAGCCATGCTTTCAGCCACGTTTCAATCCTCTGAATGAAGGCTTTTAATGGAATTCCTGTTTCCCTTCTTCTGCAGGCACTGCAGTCACAGAGCTGTTATTTTACTGTGATTGACTGCTTCATCAAGCAATTCTTGGTATGAGGTTCAGGTGCCAAGCAAGCAGCACCCCTGTGGCAGGCTCAGCCCCTGCCCAGGGCATGGCAGAACTGCCCCAGCTAGGAGAAATTCCCCTGAATAATTGGTCAAGGTGTTAGATGAAAATCCAGACAAGGTTTGAAATGTAAATGGCGAGTTGACCACAATAAATATTTTCCAGGCACAGGGCAGAGGAGTCTCAAGGACAAAGCTGTGGGCTCTGTCTGACAGAGGTAATTACCCATACCAATGGCATTCTTTAGAAATGAAGAAGTATGAGGCAATTTTGTCACCTAATGGGAAAGGGCATAAAGCCAGAAAGACTCTTTATGGTTTAGCAAGAATATAAATACAATAATTGAATCATCACCCAGCTCTACTGAAGTTATCTATATTGTGTATTCCTTTAAAAAAAATACAAGGACACTAATTAAAAAGGAAGAGAGACATAACTGTTCTTCAGAATAATCTTTCAGATACAATGTGTTTTTTAATGCCATGAGTACCTTTGCTCATGCTTTCATTTATTAAATTTTATTTAGCCTTTTATTGTAAAAATTACTATAGGCATTATTAGCAATAACTACCATTTTAGGGAGTTCCTTTGGTACATCATATAATTATCTCTAATTCAGGGCCGAGTACATTTCAGTAAGTTTGAGGAAGAGAAGGAAATAAGCCTTTACGGAGGTTTAAACAGGAGAAGCTCAGGAATATTAACCTTTTCTGCTTGACCCTTTTTGCTCTGGCTTAGTGGAACTCAAACTAGGTAATCCATCATTTTCACCCTGAAATGCACAATTTACTAAGGTAGTTTTTATTCATTTGCACATGACTACAGGCTTACACAGAGCTCCAGAGCTCCTAATGGGTCACCAGGTGTTTGCCATTGGGCACTGGAGGGCTGGTGCATCGTGTCAGACCAGTTTGCAGTTCTCAGCTGTAAAAGTGTGTTCAAGCATAACACAAATTCTCCAATTAGAGTTTTTCCCAGGACAAGAACAGCAGGAGAGGTGATCCACATGGCTAATAGCATGGGAGTGGTCATATAATGAGAAAACAGAATGGGAATGGAGTGTTACTCACAAAATGATCTCTGTATAAAATGACCGCAGTATTTCAGACTGAGCATTAAAATTCAGGTATGGGATGCTGAGGAGAAGTTAGATACCCCTGACTGCAGAGGCAAGCATGAAAAGTAGCTGAGAATAAAGCAGCTGAGTAATTCAGTGCAAAAAAAGGAACTCTGAGAAGGTAATAAACATCATTATGGTGAGGAAACAGAGAGAGATTTGCATGAACAGGATAAAATTTCTTTCTGTTTCCAGGCATTATAAAGCCAGGCTTGACATCCCAGTTCTAGACTTGCAAATACTCATTTCATGATGACAAACTGGCCTTAGAACACTGCTCAAAATTTAAAACACAAAAGGTGAGGGTACTAGGTGGTGCTTTGGAAAGAAAGAAGGGTTTCTGGGGCACAAACCAGAAGGATTCATGTAAGGAATACAAGGGTGTTGGTGGCAATGGGTGTGACTAATTAATGCATGGTGTTTGTTGAGTTACTTGGAGGAAATCTGGGATCATGGCTAAGCTGCCAATCCACATATTATATTAACAAAGTGAGTGCACCTGTGCCCTGAACCACTACCAAGTGGCCATCTGCACTTTGAACATTTGAATTAGAAGTTCTAAAGGAAAAAAGATTAATCTTAGAAATGCTGGGTGCTGTTCGCCTTGCTTGATAAGCTGAATTCACCAGTTCTGAGTGGAATGGGACTACCTGTAATCTGCCCCGGTTTCTGAAGTGTGAGAGCAGGTCAGAGGAGAGGTTTGTAACTGCATGTAACTTTAGACAACCTTCTTTAAGCATATTTCTGTCTAGAATAAAGACTCTGCTCCGAGTGGCATACTTTGAGCTTCTAGTAAAGGGGCTGGATGGCAAAGGATGACACTGTTTCCTGGCTGAAGAACAGAGGAGGGGATTTATTTTGCAAGGTGCATACTCATGTGTAGGGAGATCTTTTCATTTACTGCAAGTGAGAAAGGTTTGATGCTACACTTCTAGAACCTGATCCATATCCAGCATTTCCATTTCTGTGAAGATAACATGAGAGTAATTAAATTGCACCGTTAAGAAAATCAGTTTCAGAAAGGAATATGAGCTCAAAAAGTAATGACATTTAAAGACTTCCATAATAAATTCTGCTTTAATAATGATTTTTATTAAAGCATTCAGAGGTTTTGTAAGGGAGGGATTTCATTTGAGCTGTAAATTATTTTACTTCAGTAATGAAATCATTTAAAATAAACCCCCCAAAATATTCCAGACATCTTGTCCTCAATCAGACTGCTTATTGTTGTTATTGTTACTGCTAGTCATTAGAAAATTTTTGAGTTAATTATAATTGACAATAAGACCTTGCATATCTAAGTCAATATTTTATGACATTTTAATATGCATGAGGTGTCAGCATATTAATAATATAATTGCTCTGAAGTGTGGGCCAGACTCCTGACTGGTTGATGGCAGCACAACTCCCTTGGTTAAGCTGGAATTGAAAAACACAACAGAAAATCACGCCCTGGGACTTTGGTGTGTCCTAAAACTTTTTCTTCGATCAGTTTCTTTCCCTGCCTCTTCACTGGTTAATTTTTTCGGGCAAATCACTTTCTGTCACTTAAGGGCACCATTATTATTTTCTGGACTTTGTTTCTCATTGTTCTATTAAAGCCTGTTGCTTCCTCCCAACAACTGAAGCCATTTCACTGCCCCAGGAAATGTGGGATCCTAATTAGGCTTGTGGGGCTGTGATCCACAAGAAGTGAAGATCCACTGGTGTTTCATCACACTGTTACCATTTCTAGATCACACTGTTATTATTGCTATTATTATGGGGTGGAGTGAAGGTATCAGAAAGATGTGGCTCCCTGTGCTTTCCTCTGCTTCCCTTTTTCCTGACTCTTTGATCCTTCCTGTTGGTGGCTGCCACAAGGAAGTGTTTTCAAAAGAATTCAGTAGACTCTGACTTTAGCACTTTAGCTGAAATGATGATGTGTCTATAGAATGATGTTTCCTACTTGCAGATGCTTCCAGAGATTGCAAATGTTTTGTTATTTCTTATTCTTGAAGTTAGTTACCGTTTCTTTCCCTTTGTTTGTTTGGTTTTAATTTTCAGTGATTTCTTGCCAAAAAAAATTATCTGTAAAACTTCAAACAATTCTACCTTGCCATTCTTTGTAGTTGATGAGTGCACCACTAATAAGTGCTAAAACTTTAGCTGTGTTTTTAATTTTTGCACTCGTAATTACTCCCCACTTCAATATGTAACAGAGTTAATTTAGTGAAAGTGATGTAACTGCAAACTTCCTCGTGCCTTGTGCCCTCATTAGAGACAAGTAAGACTCAATAACACAGTGCTTTATCACCAATACAGGTTGTTTTCTGCCAGCAGTTGTTTCAGTTTGGTCTCTGGATAGATGTGTGGGTGGAAGGATGCTGGCAGCATCCCTTTTTTTATGGCTTTCCCTTAAGGATTTATGTAGGATCTGTGAATAAACCAGAATTGTTTCATTGTCATAAACCTGACATGGCTTAAGCAGTTTCCAATGCAACCTGCTCAAGCAGCCATACTAATACTTTTTTTTGAATTATGCATTTGTTTACTCATATTGATGTGTCACATATGTCTTGATTATGTGTCACTATCAATATAAAGCTCCCTGTGGCCAAAATTAGGTATGCAGAGCAGTCTCTAAGGACATCCTGATTGCATCCAGAGCTTCTGGCAGGAGACAAGGACCCAGAGTTGTTACCCAAATATTGGAATTATGATACCATTTTTGATTAAGATGCCCCTTTTAATTCTTTTGAAGCTCTCATCCCATCCCTTTGTTCCCCTTGCTTTCATATCCCCATTCCCCTCTCCTGGTGCTTATCCCATGCATTCCTAGGCTCAATTCCTAGAATTAAAAAGCCCTCCCAGCCCACAGAGCCCACCCTGTGCCCGATGCCCACCCTGTCACTGAGTACCACCCCAGTCCTGCCCTGGGCACCTCCAGGGCTGGGCACTCCAACCCTCCCTGGGCAGCCCCTGCCAAGGCCTGACCACCCTTTCCAGGCACAAATCCCTCCTGCTGTCCCCCCTGGCCCTGCCCTGTCCCACCTGAGCCCATTCCCTCTGCTCCTGTTCCTGTTCCCTGGGAGCAGAGCCCAATTCCCACCTGGCTCCCCCCTCCTGGCAGGGACTTGCAGAGCCAGAAGGTCCCCCCTGAGCCTCCTTTTCTCCAGGCTGAGCCCCCCCAGCTCCCTCAGCCCCTCCTGCTGCTCCAGCCCCTTCCCAGCTCCGTTCCCTTCCCTGCACACTCTCCAGCCCCTCCGTGTCTTTAATGTCTTGAGGGATCCAGAACTGGACACAGCTCTGGAGGTGCCCCAGCAGTGCCAGCACAGGGGACAGTCCCTGCCCTGCTCCTGCTGCCACACCAGCTCTGGCACAGCCCAGGTGCCACTGCCCTCCTCGCCCACCTGGGCTCATGTTCAGCCAGTGCTGACCAGCACCCTCAGGGTCTTTTCCAGTTTCCCATCCACTCTTCCCCCAGCCTGCAGTGCAGCACTTGACCTTGAACCTCACAGAGTGACCTTGGCCCATGGATCCAGCCTGTGCAGGTCCTTCTGCAGAGCCCTGCTGCCCTCCAGCAGATCAGTGTCCCACCCCACTTGGTGTCATCTGTGAACTCACAGAGAGTGCACTCAGTCCTTTGTCCAGCTGGTTGGTGGAGATACCAGTCAGGACTTGGCCCAGTGCTGAGCCCTGGGGACACGACTAGTCAGTGGCTGCCAAATGGCTGTGGCACCATTCTCTGCCACCACTCTGGGCTCCATCATCAGCCAGCTGTGCCCCTGCCCAAACCATGGATGGGCTGCCAGTTCCTCCAGGAGAATGCCATGGGACATAGTGTCAAAGGTTTGGCTGAAGGCTGGGTAGATGTATCCACAGCCTTCAAATCCCTCTCTCTTTGAACATGTAGGTTACATGAACAGAGCATTCCTGTGTTGTCCAGCACATGGATTATCTATTATTTCTTCTAGCATTTTCTTTTTGGAGTCCATGCAAATGAACAGGAAGTGGTGACACCAAGGTGGATTTTTCAAAATGTGCACATTGTGATTAAAGGCAGATCTTTCTCCCCATTCAAAGTGATTTAGAATAACCAGAAAGTTAAAATAACCTTGAGTTTCTGGTTGTTGGATTTTTGGCTGGGTGGGGCTTGCCTTTGCCTCCCATTGCCCTCTAGTCCTGAGGTGGATATAAACTTGTTTCAGCATCCTCTGCTCCCTCAAGGACAATCTTCCATCTCGCTTTTTCTCTTATCACTCATGGCTAAATCTAAATCCAACAGGGTCTTTTAATTTTCCCTTATAACCAGGGTCATGGGACAAGAGACCCTCTTCATACCTGTGCACTACATCGAGGGAATGGTTTCCTTTTCTGATACATTTTTTTCCTTTTTAAGCCCTTTTGGTCTGTCTGTTCATTCAGACAAGACAATTTCATGCAAATGCACCAAACAAAATAAGTTACTTGTGAAAAAAAAATTGCCAACCTTTCCCAGTTTTGCAAATGGATCTCACAATCCACAGAGGTAATTACAGAGTAACTGTTTGTGACACTGCTGAATGACTGCACAGCTTCGTGTGTGAGGAAGAAGAGGTTGCATTTGAATGTCAAATTAGAGTCTGACCTTGGCTAAACAGAACGAGGCTTAACTGATTCCATCAGTAGGTACTGTGCCTCTATGAAAGCAATATATTCACCTTTTTAAATTTAGTTTTAAATTTACTTTTATTATCAAGTTTTATAAATCAGTGTTGATCCTTTGAAGTTAACAAAGCACCCAGTTAAAGTCTCTGCTTTAATTTAAATTCTATTTACATTTTAAACCTTAAATTATTTTAAAGGTAGGAATTAATGCTGTATTGCTACTACAATGGCAATAAAGAACTGATTGCATGGTTAGGTGGAATGTCACTGATAATTGCTATTATAATGGCAAATAAAGCACTGATTGCATGGTTACGTGGAACAGCACTGATAAAAAAATGTTATCCATTTGGTCTTTTTCCAGGCATGTTTCATTTTTCACCAAATTTTATGTAATTGATTCAAAATCTTACAGATTCTGGGTGCATGAAACAATTTTCATGTCCTACATGCACTAATGTGCAAATATCAGAAAACCATACATGTAAAGAAAGGGAGTGAAAACTTTGTCTGAAGTGGGCCTGAAGGATGTGGTTTCTTTATTTAATATTTTCTGGCTTGGCCTGTGCATGTCTCCCAGAAATCTGGCTCTTTATTGTTTGTTTGGGCATTAACAGCAGCCTGAAATGTCCTTTAGTCCCAAGCGATGCATCTCATTACACTGATTAAAGGTGGGTGCCCATTGCCTGCCTGAGCCAGCCCCTTTACAGATACAACTGCTGAACTTTGGGAACCTCCTAACTCCAAACTCAGCTTTGCATTCGAGACCTTGCAAGACTGGTCTGTCCTCAGTTTCCCCCCTCTTGTGCTCCTTTCCAGGGCATGCAGTGGAAACGCACTCCCCGCGCTCCACCTGGGCAGTGGGTACGTATGGTCCTTCTGGAAGCATCTGGTGTGCCCGTCTCCCATTGCTCCATGGCCAGGAGAGGCAGAAGAGTGGGCCAAAATGAAGGAGGGGGATGATAATATGTGATGCCTTGGGTAAACTTGTGATGGTTTATCAGTGAGGGAACTAAAATAGAATAAAATAGCTTTGCTCTTGATTCGTTCGTTCTTCAGGAGCCCGTAAGAAAATAAACGCAGGGAGCTACTGAAAGGAGACCAAACTTTTCAGATCTGCTCTTGTTTGTCTCCCGAGGAATGGCTTAAGGAACAAACCCAAGAAATATGTTTCCCATCTTTTCCTTTCCGCGCCCCTCCCACGCACATGTACACACAGAAATCGCCACAATCTGCTCCTCCAGGGGGCTGAAATGAATATCAATGGAATATTAATGTGTACAGCAGTTGTTTGTTTCTTGTCTTAGCAGCATGTGCAGGAACCTTTCTGCTCTGTTTATATTGCCATTCAGATATTCCACAACTTAGCATTGTCTCAGCCTGGCAAAATACAATAATTACAAGGGGGATTCTAAATCTTTGTCTGGGATTTTAGTTTGGTTGGTGAGTTTTGCCCTCATCCAGTCCTAGCTTATGTTCTGGTATTTTTAACAGAAACCCTGGCAATTACTGATGTCTCCCTGACAATTCTGAAGTCAGTCTCTCTCGAGTCACATCATTACCCAGTGCTTCAGACAAATGAGCACAGGATTTGCTGCGCTATCTGGTTTCTAGAGTTAAGCTTCAGCATAAATAAAACTGGAGTTTCACAATAGCATCCGTGTTTCTCAGGATTCTCCAAGTCAGAGTTGTCAGTTTTAGATGACAGAAAGATTGTTATAAGCTGTGGTGTTCTAGAGGTGAAGGATTGCCCAAAGGGAACAACAACATAAACTCGAACAGGAGAAATAAACTTGTCCTGCATGTGGATTATCTTAATAAAGTCATCAGATGAAACTTTGCTAAAGTCATGGGGAATGGATCTGTTAAAATACAGCTTAATAAGTTTGAAATACAGGGGATGTAAACAGAGTGCTGTTGTTTTTATTAAGTCGGTGATTCAGGCTTTGTTTGGACTTCTTTGTTGGAACCAGGGCCTCCTTTACTTCTAATTTAAAATATTATTATAGTAGAAGTTTCACTGACTCAGAGAAGCATGCAATAGCCATTTCCAAGCCATGTGGTGATGATAATAACAATGAAAGATGTGTTATTTTCTAGGAATCTACTTTCTGTTCAGGTGCATAATTTTAGTTAAAATGCAAGGCCACTAATGACTTTTTAAAGAGAACCTTGACGTGTTTTTTGTATGATTTAATTAAATAAAGGAAAACTGGATTAAACTGAATTCCTTGGGGTTTAACAAATTCTAAACTTCATTTTGGGCAGCAATAAGTCTCTTTCTTAAAGACCACTTGTATGTGTTTCTGTCAAGGCAAGACAGGGGGAAGTGTGTTAAGCTTGTTTATGAAGTGTTTAAGTGTTTATGGGAGCTGAAAAGCTGCATTATGTTCTGTTACTTATGGCATAGGACCAACATTTTTATTTATAAGCTCCAGTTACTCCTGGTACGACTTGTTGCCTGCAGGAACAATGTTAACAACACTCAGTGCTTTGCAACACAAATTTCCAGTGAAACATCTCAGTCGGGCAGGGGTTTTTCCAGGAAGAAAGAAGAGTATTGGTCACATTAAGAAGTGGCAAAACATGGGTCTGTTGCCTCCAAAAGCTCAGGGTTGGAGACACTAAAAGGCTTGTTAATGTTGTTTGATGTTTATTTGTTTGTTTAAATCTGCCTTTGGTTGTCTCATCCGTCTCATCATTTTGGTATCAAACTCCGCAGCCTTTTTAAACCCTGAGTAGGTTTGAATGGGTGTGTTACTAGGAGTAGCAGCCAGTTGTATATTTCGTTTAGTGTTCCCCAAGAATCCTGAGAACAGGGAAGAAAAGCAGAGGGGCTTTTTTAGGTGCTTATAATCCTTGCAGACTATTCAATGCGCATTTCTAAACTCGGTGGCGCTTTCCATTATTTTCGGAAGTTTATTTATTACCCCAAGTAAGTTCCACAGGTTATTTTTCCCTGCAGTTTTTTCCCCTTGTTTCTGCCTGGATATTGCTCTCTGTGAGTGTGCTGTGCCCACCTAGAGCTGTGGGCAGTAATTGAGACCTCAGCAGAGGCACGGCTGAGCTGCACTCGAGGAAAGGCTGGCCCCAGTTTGCACGTGTGTGCAGCTCCGGGCTGTGCTGTGACAGTGGTGGCCCCAGGTGACCCACTCGATGCATTAACTAAGTCCTTCTGTGCAGCTGGGACTTGGAAAGACTTTGGCTTAACTAGACTAGTTGAAGTTTTCTCGGTGTTTTTTAATTTTGCACCTCAGGGTGCTCCATTTTCAAATGAAGCTGATGCTTCTCAAGTGACAGCCCTAATTGTATTGCAAGGTTCAAGGCAGTTCTTTTTAAAGTGCATCACAATAGAGCTTTTAAAAATCTGTTTAGTTCCTTAGAGAGTCTTTAAACTGTTCTATGATTTTGCATAAAATAACTGACTGGAACTTAAGCAATCAGTCTTACTGTCTACAGGCTGGAAGGCTCAGTCTCCCTTAATTCTATTGACTGAGGGATTTATTGGGGAAAATCCTAAACCAAACAAATAAAAAACCCACCCAATAATTAAAACTGGGTTTTGTCAGTAGTGGAGAAAGAACTGACTCTCCATTCATACAAATGAGCAGAAGTTCTGAGGGTTGAATACTGATGAGTAGGAGACCCAAGGGCAGAGGGGCAGCTGACCATGCAGGAGGAGCAGTCTGGGATCCAATTCCATCCCTTCCCGCTTCCACTTCAGGGATTTGGGGACATTGCCAACAGAGATGGATTCAGACACCCTCTGAGTCCATGTGTTACCCCTGAGAAGTTTGCAGACATTAAATCAAGAAAATGAACAGATGGGATATTGTTTTCAACCTGGATTTGCTCAGTGAGGATTCACGGACGTGTTGGAATAGGATTCATAGGCACGTTGCAATAGGATTAGTGGGTGTCTTGGAATAGGAGTCATGGATGTGTTGGAATGGGTGTGCTCAGGGTGAGGGGACACACAGCCTAAAGTGAAATTTCCTTGAAAAGTTTGGAATGACACAATAATTCAACATACTCAATGTGGTGGGCAGTACAAGCTGTAGATAAAATTCCCTCTCCATCTCTCTCTCTTTCTCAACAACAGATTTCATTGCATTCACAAGAACCCTAAAAGGCAGTGGATATTCCCCTTGTTTGGAGATCTCCAAACCAGTTTGGTCTCTCTTGTGTTTAGTAAATTAATTTTTTAAATGAATTCTCGTCAAGTTTCTAATTATAATATCTTTAAATTTAATGTTTGTATTTCTGATGAAAGACAAACATTTTGGGGGCAGTCACAAGGGACATGAATAATTTCTTTAGAAGCTTATCTAATTAATTAAATTTCTCTGTAATGTCTTTAAAATTTGAACTGCCATAATTTCATTAATTTGGATAAAAGTAAACCTTTAGTGTTTAAATATGACACTGGTGCAGAGAATTCTGATAAGCTTGAGATTCATTGTCTGTATTTTTATCAAGTGAAAAATAAGAAAATATGTTTTAAATGTTTGGGATTCATAATTTGCATATTAGCTTTTATTTGGTTTCAAATACATTATTATTATTTCATGGCACAAGTTTCACCTCACATGTTAATAAGTAAGATCATATGATGCAAAATGGACATAGATATTGAACTTACAACATTTTATTTCAGGCTATCCAGCAAATATAAAGCCTTTCTTTATAACAGTAGTGTGTCAGGGCTTGTATCTTTTGAAATTGTTATTTTTATGCTCTATGAGAGGTACTTTGAATACCAAGCACTGGCAGATCTGACATAGCTGATGACACAAACAAGGTAGAATGCTGTGGTTGTAAAGTACTCACTGAGAGATGGACTTTAAAATAGAATTGAGTAATTGTAGAGGTTTGGATGTGCTATGGGACTGGTTTTCAAACTCTTCAGATCAGCTGGTCACCCCAGCTTAAACTGAGTTGATGTTTTTGCTCTTTGGGGAAAAAGGATCTAAAATATTTATATATAGTCTCTAAATAAATTAGCTATACTGAATTCAGGGAAAGAGACTAGCAACTGACTCTGAAATCTATTCAAAGTAGAATGCAAACTGAGGGTTTAGCTTTTCTTGCCTTAATAGCTCCTTCTCCTCTTTACAAGGGTAAGCAATTTTATGTAAAATAGCTCTGTTTCATAAATAATGAAGAAAGAAGTCCACAGGTGGTGGTTTTGGTCAGTGGTAGATGATCAGATGCTTTAATAGTCCAGTTTAGTGTCCAGTTTTGCCTATGTCAGTCCACCATCCATCTCTGCCTCGATGTGGGTCACCACATGAACCGTATTTGCAATGAAGAGATAATAGATGTGCAGCAGAACAATTAATAGAGTAAACTGCTCTGTTCTCTGCCAAAGCTCAACAAAGAAATAAATCTCAGCTGTTTACAGCCCTCCCTTTTCCACCTATAATGGACTTTATCAATAAAACAATACAAACTTCATCAAAGAAAAATCTTAGCAATTTAGCCCCGAAAGGTCTTCATTGAGCTAATCTCCAACAAATGCTGTTTGCAATAAGGATCTATTTATTCTTTTCATCCACGAAACACTGGCCATCCCTCTTTATCTCCATTCCAACTCCACGATCCATTACAGATAGGGCAGCCCAATTAAGCAAGGACAGGAGACAGGAGGAGCAGGGTCACTGTGTAAGCATTTCTATGCCTCTCATTCCAGATTAACTGTGCTTACCTTTGATGTTTGATCCCTTCCCCAGGGAACCACAGCCAAGTGTCCCGGGTACCCGTTGCCATCAAGGTTCTCGATGTCAATGACAACGCCCCTGAGTTTGCCTCGGAGCACGAAGCCTTTCTCTGTGAGAATGGGAAGCCTGGCCAAGTAGGTGTCTCCATGTTCTTATGTTGTGTGCACAGGTGGGGTTGAGTGTCTCCTTGTCACCTTATGTCACCTTCATTCCCAAAATCTGTCCCTATATATTCATGCTAACAGCACCATGACAGTACCTCCAGATAAACCTGTGATCACATTCTGTGGTATGTCTCTATATGGGCATGTTTGTTTAAGTATTGGCTTTAAATTAAAGCTTTAAATAAAAGTGCTGTGTTTTCACACTCTCACTGTTGCCACTCTGTGTGATGGAGCTCAGCACTTCAGAAGTTCAAGTGTGTTAGTAGGTAAAATAACCCAACCTGCATTCCAATCCAGTTATTGAACTCTATTGCAGCTGCTCCCAGGTATAATTTAGAAGAAACTGTTAAAACAATAAATCCATTTCTCCTTACCTTTATCTCAGTTATAATCTCTGTTTAGTTCTTACTCACTTTTTTATGACAGGTGGGAAAAAACAAGACAGCAAACGAGAACTTGATGGAAAGTCACGTAAATTGTAATTGTGTTTAACGTGTCTAAGGAGGACTGGGGTGATGGAGAGATGGAGTTTGAGCTTTCATTATATTAAAAAAGGAAAAAAAAAGAAGAAGAAAAAGAATAACAGGTTATTTCCTCCTCGATTTAATGGGGAAAAAAGAAAAAGGTTGGTAAAGGAATTCACACAACACTGCATAAGGTGAGGTAAACACAGCAAGGTATGGATTCCAACTTTATAGTGTTTTTCAAAGCAAATGAAGCAGGTTTGTCAAAAGGCAGCCACTTGGAAGGACAAATGTACAGAAATAGGGAAGGATATCTCAGATCCCACGTAAATGACAAGGTAAAGATTCAAGAATATGTACAGACATTTAGAAAGTAATGCAGTGTAAATGAGATGTAACTTTTGTCCAGCAGGAGAAAACACTGTGTGTTTCAACAATCCACTGTTTTTAAACTTTGTAATTTATTTCTAGATTGTGACATTTTATTTGAATAAACAGCAGCTGACAGCATGACACTAGGCTTGTTAATCCAACTATTCCTGTGTCTCATGTGGGTGTTAGGCATTAAAATCACTGTGCTCTGAAGAGGGTTACCTGACAATAGAGTTAGGAGTTATTTTCTTTAGCAGGATGAAATGACAACCTGTATAGCAGTATCTGACAACCCAGCTCTGCCAGGATTGCATTGTTACAGCAGCTGACTTGACTTCTAGCACCCCTTTTTGTTTAGCAAAACGGTGTCAGAAATGTGTCATTTGGGAAATGAGAATTCTCTCTAAGCACTGAAAAGGAGATTATTGAGATGTGGCCTCATGGGCAGACAGTCATGGCATTGGTGGCATTGAAGTTCCTCCAGCTCAGGGTGGATTTCTGTTCAGCTCTGGTGGATTTGAGGTGCTGAGGAGTTAAGTTTTCTCCAATACAGGAAATTCTAATGAGGATAACTTTTCCCAGGACTCAGTAAGCTTCCTTAAAATCCCTAAAATCATACAGTGTTTTCTGACTGTATTTATCTAGGTATTCCTGCCAAATTTCAGCTGGTTTAAGAGATGGTGAAAAATCTTCACATTTCATTTTGGAATAAAACAATAAATGAGATGATTAAGAGTCAGCTGGTAAAAGAGGCTTTTGTTTAAGCACTTAGAGAAAACTTTCATTAAACCATGATATTCTTTATCTTACCTTTACCTCCTACACTCTTGATCTGATGGCAGATGTCACTCTTGAACCTGGATCTTTGTGTGAACTTTACAGATGGTTATTAAATATTTGGCTGCCAGCATGGATGAGGTGGCACTGATCCTGCAATTTATTCTGTGTTTTAAACAAATAAAATTACTGCAACACTAACCAGTCCAGAATAATCATCAGGGTCAGGTTCTGAATTTAAGTTGTCATTCAAAAATTATCCACTCCTGTAAAGATTTTAGTATCTCCACAACTTCATTGTTTTTTCTTATGCTTATTTTTATGTTCAAATTTCAGAAGAAATAATTTTAATCAGTCAAAATGTAAAATTAAAAAAAATTAAATGTGTCAGCTCTGAAATAGCTGATATGAGGAAGATTCTCCTCACACAGTAGCAAAAGCCTTAATTTGGATTGTTCTCCAAAGTTTCACCCCGAATATTGTTCTCCAAAGTTTAAATATTACATGTGCAGGAAAGGTGCAATTGTGCAATTCCAGTCTAGTTACACTCGCAGTTCAACTTAAATCCAAGTTTAAATCAAATTTGGATTAAATCAAATTTGAATTACCATAAGGGTGGTTACATTTGAGCTGTTTATAAGCCCTTATGTGCAGCCACTAAATATATTGAACAGTCTCTTGCAGTTCACTTTCTAAGTGTTCTATTTTGGGGTCTGATATAATTGCAGAGGCAAGTGCAGCTGCTGGTGATGTGACAGAGTGGATTAAAAGCTGTTGATGTAAAATGTTGCCAGATGCAGTTTTGTTGCCTTCATCCACCTCTGAGAGTAGAGGTGCCACAGCTGATAGGAGGGGAAAGGCAGGGCAGGAGGAAAGATATTTGTCTGTGTGCATATTTATGTGCTCCTTGCATGTTTTTGCACACAACAGGAAGTTGCCAGAAATGTTCTTTTGTCAGTTTTAAGGGGAAGAAAATAAAAGATTTGAATGCACCTTTACAATAACTCCAAGTTAGCCACAAAGCTTGTGCCTTTCCCTGTTACAGCTGTTTTTTTGGGCATAATTCTCCTTACTAAAGCCAGAGCGTTCATGGTGTGCTGGCTGTAGCTGTGCACTTGCTTGTTCTCCAGCACAGTTAAATTGTTTTCCTGCACTCCTAGAACAGAACTCCTGTAATGATGAGTAAGAAAAGCGCCTCTCTCACTGCTCCCCAGTCTATACCCAGACTTTTCCAGTGAAGTGCTGTTTTCTCAAAATAAAGCTACAAAATTTTCCCTTTAGTAGTGCAGACAATATATCAGTGCTGGAGTCAGTGTTTAAACTAGAGCAATATAAAACTGAGTACAGTGTTCCACCAGTTTCCTGCAATTTGTCTCTGTTTTATTGGCTTCTCCTACTAGAATTGTCTTTTTCTAATGGCAGAAAACTTCAGATGGATTTTTGTCTGTCTGGAGAGTCAAATGCAGGTCCTGGCAGTAAAGCTGAAAAGGCAAAGTTCAAATTGTCCTTGATAGGTCTACTCTTATGGTACTTTGAGTTGCAAAGTAATGCAGAAATAACCATGAGCAGGACCAGGACTGCAAGAAGGTTTGTCAGAGTTGGAAGATCAGTGTTAATAAAAATAGAAAAGAGTTCACTAGTGATAAGGAACCACTGTAAGTGAGGTTAGTAAGTTGTATCACAAAAAAAGAATTTAAACCTTACCATGTATTAAAATTGCATGTAGGTAGTTACAGTACACTGTTAAGAACTTTGCTTTTATATGTATTATTTCAGACCTATGTGGCTCTGTAGAAATGCAATACAAACTTACAAATTATAATGCCAAGTTGTCCTAGGGGATCATTTAACTATTCACTACAATCCAGAGCTGCCTGCTAAGCAAAATATGCTGATTTGTTGGATTTCTGCTAAGTGTATGTACAGAATCAAATACACCCAGGAAGTTTTAATACAACATCAAGGTTGAAATTTTGCATGTAAGAATTTCAGAAATTTCAAGACTGAACTGCCAAAGGGTATTAACTTTCACTGAATATGCAGTGCACAAAAAAGCACTTCTTGTTTTCTTTATGACCATTATTGATGACTTTGGTTCCGTGGAACACCTTTGGTGTGTATATTATTACCAGGAGGGAAAAAACATCTGTAGGGAGAGGTCAGGCAAGTCAGCCCTGGCAGCATTGTGCCCAGGTGGGCAAGGAGGGCAGTGGCACCTGGGCTGTGCCAGAGCTGGTGTGGCAGCAGGAGCAGGGCAGGGACTGTCCCCTGTGCTGGCACTGCTGGGGCACCTCCAGGGCTGTGTCCAGTTCTGGGTGCCACAAGACATCAAAGATATGGAGGGGCTGGAGTGTGTGCAGGGAAGGGAACGGAGCTGGGAAGGGGCTGGAGCAGCAGGAGGGGCTGAGGGAGCTGGGGGGGCTCAGCCTGGAGAAAAGGAGGCTCAGGGGGGACCTTCTGGCTCTGCAAGTCCCTGCCAGGAGGGGGGAGCCAGGTGGGAATTGGGCTCTGCTCCCAGGGAACAGGGCCAGGAGCAGAGGGAATGGGCTCAGGTGGGACAGGGCAGGGCAGGGGGGACAGCAGGAGGAATTTGTGCCTGGAAAGGGTGGTCAGGCCTTGGCAGGGGCTGCCCAGGGAGGGTTGGAGTGCCCAGCCCTGGAGGTGCCCAGGGCAGGACTGGCCGTGGCACTCAGTGACAGGGTGGGCATTGGGCACAGGGTGGGCTCTGTGGGCTGGGAGGGCTTTTCCAGCCTGAACAGTCCTGTGATTCTGTGATTTTGTGATTCTCAGCCATGTTGTGCACCACACGTTAGGAGGTGCAGTATCACTTCAGTGGTGTTCCACTCCTTGATCACACAACGCTGAGCAGTAAAATATGCCTATCAGCACACTTATAAAAACATGGTAATGAGAATTACTGGACTTTTCTCACCCCTATGGAGTAAAAGATACCACAGCTTTTTATCACTGTATATATGTTATCGTTTGGGTTTTTTTTTTAAGAGCTTATTTTAATGCACACGCACAAAGAAGTAAGGTTGCCATGGGAACACTAACTCTTAATTTCATGATGTGTGCGTGTCACACAACAAATGTACTATTCCACTAGGCTTGTCTTTTGCATAAAATTTTTGGTGCTTTTTCAGAGAAAGAAGGGTTTGGTAAACAATGAAGGGAATGGATGGAAAGAACTGGAATGGCAGAATTCTAGAGGACAATTAGAAGTATCTATAAAAAGATCTAAAGCTGTTAGAGAGAGCTCAGAGAAGATGCTGAAGGACCTGGAGGGGCCAAATGAGGAGGGGCTGAGGGCACTTGGCTTGTTCAGCTGGAGAAGAGGGGACTGAGGGCAGAGCTCATCGGGGTCTGCAGCTCCATCTCTGCTCTGTGTGACAGGCACAGCACCCAGGGAAGGGCTGGAGCTGTGTCAGGGCAGGGTCAGGT